>DF239759.1:123784-150448 GCA_000507305.1 Breviolum minutum Mf 1.05b.01
GGGGGGGAACCAGGGGGGGCTGGATCATATATATATACTGCATACGTATGTATACACATAGATACATACACATGCGACAATCTTGGTTCTAGTAACTAGTAACCACGTGTTACATCCGCAAATCTACCGCTCAAAAACAGCTTTCACACTTGGAACTGTAAGGGTTCTACCCACCATGAATTAAGGCAGCCACGGAAGTCAGCTGTTGCAAGATGCCCAACATGGTGTAGTTGGGCATCATCCTGCAATGGCTGACCGGTTTTTTTTGCCCACTGGAAACTATAGTCAAATTCAACAATGAAACTTCCAAATCTTGAGGTATGAACGTTGGATATTTTGTTTAGAAAACTCAGAAGTTTCCGGAAGTTTTGCAAACCTCCACCAGTTTTCTTTTTATGGTCCGTTCCAACTCGCTCCAAGGATTGATTTTTGAGCTTTAGATAACGACTTAGGAGATCACGACTTGAAGTTTTTCGAGTTTCTCAGATTTCAGGAAATTCTGGCTAGCAGAATGACTTTTTGTAGCATAACGATACCAAACCAAAGATCAAGAAAAGAGATTTGGCCCCCACAAAAATACCATCCTTCTGGTCTTTTCATTGATGACAAATCAACGAACAAATCTGAAGCCTTTGAACGGTCAGATTTATGGATGCCAACAACAGCATGGAATCTGCAAAGAAAGGAATCCAACGGCTCAATCATCGAACACTAATCCAAAGGGATCATTTGCATTCAAAAAAGAAAACAAATCGGGCAAGTCATCTGCAAAAAATATGGAGAAAAAAAACACAAGAATACTCAAAAATCAACAAATCATCAACAAATCAGTTTAACAATCATCAAACAATCATCTACAAAATTCATGAAAACAACATCCTGCAAGAATTTCCAACTTGCCACTTGTCATGAACAATCATTTAAAGAGTATATAGTGTTGTAATCAAAGAGTCATCATATATGGTCTGTCCATCCTATCTGCCTGACATTCAACACCATTCCCACACTCCTACAAGTCGATGAAATGGCAGAAGCGGCATTGTTGACCACCTGCCGAAGGAGGATCTTGTCGCGGCCAATGTAATCAAGCTCTTCAGAAAGGGAACCAAATCCAACAAACCACTGGGAATAGCTCCAAAAAAACACTGCCCCTGTAGTATGCATGGATTTTTGGCAATAGCCACCAGATTTGTGAACCAAAACGAATCCTGAAATGAAGGCAACAACTTGGACGTTTTTGATGCCAAGTGTGGCAAAAATAGTGGCTTAACCAAGATCTCTGCTAAAGATTTCACCCGTAGATACACACATTTCACCGGTGGGTGCACAAATTTCACCCACAGAATCTGGGGTTCACAGTGCTGGCTTTACGGAAAGGGGGTACAAACATGGTTGATGGAAGAAATCCTGCACCAGAAAAAAGGCTGCACGGCTCCAAAATTGTAAATCATGTTTACTGATAGTGCTTTCCACAACCCATCATTTGAGAAGGGGACAAGAATTTCTTGACGCTTTTTTAAGAGTTTTTTGGCAATTTGTCGATTTTTTTTGTAAGCCAAATTATGGTGATGCTTCACACATTTTTGTTTACAATTACCTCCATAAGCTCATTCCTAACCTTTCACCCACGACCTCCAGCAAACTCTCCAGCTGCTCCATTGTCCATCGATAAGGTGCGATGCCCTTGGAAGGTCGGACGGAGTCCGGTGGAAAAATCTTCGGATTTTTCGGGAACCTGGATGTACTGGGATGTCTTGCTGGTACTTAGTAGATGGATTATTTCACCCTATTTAAGTAGGTTGGATACGTCCCGTAAGTAGGTGAAACAAACCAACTTACTAACGATCGTTACGATCACTTCCAGGGACACTCTAGCAATCATACTGGGCCAAATAGACAAAAAAACTCATGAAAATCATTGGGGTTGGATGATTGAAACCATGCACTTTCGATGGGAACATGATACACACCAGGAAACTAAGATGACAATGGGAAAAAACAACCGTTTGAAGATGTATCTCCTACTACAGATGGTGATTTTCCATTGCCATGTTAGTTTTCGGGGGGGTATATCTATATCCATTTTTGCCAAAATGAATGGTGTCTATTAACAGTAGAGGATTTGTGGATCCAACCCAGTCTTTATTGATTGAAAGTCCAGGCCTTGAATCTCTAATGATGTAGATCAAATCAGATCAGCAGTGGTGGCACACTGCGGGGGAACAAATTTCAGGGGATAGTTGGATGTACCCCTTATTACCAACGTACCCCTATGGGAAATCCCGAAAAAAAAAAACTTGAAAATTGAAAATCCCCACCCTGGAATTGGGGAAAAACAGTTGTCCAACAACCAGAAACCGGCTGGGCTGTTACTTAGCTCTCCGGAGTGAGTTGCGGATTATGTTTGGCACTTTTGCAATAAAGGAAACGAAAAGAAGAAATAGGCAAAGAATTTCGGTAGTCTGGTATGATATAGGATATGTACATACATACATATATATATATATGTATATAAATACATTCTTCAACTGGCTGAACCTTCACTTTTTGAACATATACAGTACACCACAGTGATTTTTTCTCAAGAAAAAAGGGGCACACCTCCCGAAATCCTTCTTCATGAGATTCATGCTTGGCTCAAGGGCTACCCCATTATCTAAAAACAAAAGCACTTCCTACCACAGCAAAACCTCAATCTTACCTTTAACATCCAACTTTTCAACTTTTCTACACAAGGCTATTCAACATCAAACCAACATCCAACCAACATACTCAACCAACATACTGAACCCATCTCCAATCACACAGTCCATCCAAACAAATCCAAAAATTGGCACCTCCACCGGTGGTGGAACCTTTGGAGGCTCAGGTGCTCGGAGTAACGTATTCGGCCTGATGGCAAAAAAACACATGGTGAGATTATGACCTTTTTTGTGGGTGGGGGTTCCATGTTTATATGAGCCACGAAAAAAAAAACGGCCGGATACTTTCCATGAAATACTGGTTGTTTCATAGGAATCCTTATATAATGGCTTAATCCCCACAAAAAGCGGGTAGTATACCCTAAACAACGAAGGTTTTTTCATTGCTCATATGGATATACACCGAATACACTCCCCAGAAGAAGGGTAAATTCCTCTGAAAATATATCCAGAGTGGTTTCCCCGAAAATCAATGGTTGGAAGATGTAATTTCCTATTGAAGTCCCCTAAAAGGGGTATATGGATATACATGGATATGCATAATCTATACACATGCAATATCATAAGAGTCAGCATATGGTATAATCAAATATGTATCCCTCTATGATATACCATGTTTGTCTGGAGAATCTGTTAGATAATTCCCTGCATATGATCCTATGATCATATTCTATTCTAATTCTGGCATGTATGTATAAAAATAAACATGTATATATATATATATATATATACATACAAATATTGAATCATGTCCATGACAATCACATACATGTGTATCTACGTATCCTTGTAAATATCTGTAGACACATATCGATGTGCCAAGATCTATCAGGCTCAAGTGGATACCTATCCAAGGCGATTCGCACTTTCTTCACCAACCTTTTTGAGGGAAGAACCTAGGAATCTCAAATGGAGGGCTCCCGTGTTTTCTTGGGATATCTTCTGCTGATGTTATGTCATGAGGATGAGGGATGTTTAATTGGTTGATGTGCGTTATTTTGTTGTTGTTTCCAATTGAAAGAACTACCATGTCAAAGTGTGGCAGCTTCAACGCATGACTGGTGGATCGGTTACACCCGACATGAAGTCGGCTCGGCAACTTTGCCACCGTTTTTCACATTTAACCCATCAGAACCTCACAGGGATGACCATGTTGCGGATATTTCTGGGCGATTTATTATAACTACTTGACCTCAAAAAAAAGGTCATTTTGGGTGTCAGATTCCCTAAACCACCACCATGTAAGGGGTGACCAACCGGCGGGAAAAGGTCGTTATACATCTAGGCCTCTGGTGAAGATGCGCGTTGTTCAAGCACAGTTTCGTCTGGCGGGCCAGCGTGGCGATTTTTTTTCGAAAAAACAAACGACTGAGATAATCAGTTTGGATCATTGGAGATCTTCTTACCCAAAGTGCTATCAAAAAAACGAAAAGCATCTCTACTTTCCAAAAAAACAGGAATGGCAATTGGAGCATCAGTCTTTTCTTTTGCCTCATGTAAACAAGTCTTAACAAAAACGTCAAACGATTGTCAATCTCTAGTCATGGTTCAGTTGCACCTGCATAAATGACATCAGCTGTCCCTGATGAAATGGTGACAAAGACTGAAGTGATAGGCATACATATAAGCAGCGTTCAAAGCCCTGGTGGCATTGTGTGTATCATTGCGATGTATCTAGCGGTGTAGTACAACCCGCCATGAAAACTATACACCCAGGATTTTGGTCCCTTCTCAAATAGATTCACAGTACCGTTGATCCCACAATTCACTTCAAAAACATTACATACTGAAGAAGCATCACAGCATTTATGCACCATTGACATAACATGACATAACCCAAATATTATGCAACTTGCTCACTGAAACATGACTCTATGATTTTCTTAACACCAAAAGATCCACAGTCATCACTTTCCAACCAATGATGGGTGCCTTGATGAATTCCTCGTTCTCCACTTGCTCCTCGGCTTCGGAAAAAATCACGAACGTGAGGCTGAAACATCCGAATGATGGACACCTGATATCCACTCAACAAAACGTCGCAATTCGAACCAGTTCCGGATGATGACTACCCTGTGATTTTGCGGATTCTGGGGTTCTTTAGCTCCTCATTTAGTAGGAAAATACCTCATCCCTGGGTAGATGAGATCAAACTCAATAGATATCATCCCTCTCCAAGACATTGCCAGGTGAATGATCCACTGGAAGGGTTGCCAGTTGCAGAGGTTTTCGGGAGGTGCAACCATGTTTTTCGCAAGTTTCGGGGTGAACATTACGAACAAGTGAATTAACCAACCACCATCTAGTCCATCATCTATACAACCATTGGTGGCTATCTATGCAACATTGGGAATCCCTCCGATACGAAGCATCAACAGGGGCTAAGCGGCTAATCACTAGTCACCAACCCTTTTTTGTTGAGGGGGTATATATATATATATACTACCCCACCTGGTTTCCTCCCCAAGCGGTTGTTTTTTGGCTGCTGGTTTTCGCGTGGCGGCATCGGTCGTCCTTGATCGCATCGACCAAACAGGCCACGGCTTCCAAGTCTTTGTGCCTCGGGTTCACAAGCAAGACGACGATGCCGATGACCGACCACAACATGACCACAACAACAACAACAACAACAACAACAACAACAACAACAACAACAACAACAACAACAACAACAACAACAACAACCACGACGACGACAACAACAAAACAACAACAACAACAACAACAACAACAACAACAACAACAACAACAACAACAACAACAACAACAACAGCAACAACACCAACAACAACAACCACAACGACAACGACAACAACAACAACAACAACAACCACAACGACAACGACAACAACAACAACATTCAACAACAACATCACAACAATCATCATCATCATCAACAACAAAAACAAGAATCACCACCATCATCATCATCATCATCATCATCATCATCATCAACAACAACAAGAATCACCACCATCATCATCATCATCAACAACAACAATGACAACAGCAACCAGCATCAACAACACCAATTCAATGATGACGACAACCTTCCCATCGATTCATAGCTGCCGTGCCAGGTACCGACGTAACAAGACCCAGTCATTGAGGCTTTGAAAGGTCGTCTTGGTGGAACTGGCTGCCTGCGACCAGCGATCCGTCGGTGCACTTGGTTTGTTTCCGACCCTTCACATCTTTTGGTATCGGCATGCCATTTACTTTTGACCTTAAGGTTGTCTTTTCCAAAGGACTTATCATAGTATCAGTCCAAAAAGGTAGTCCATGGAAAGGGGAACCCGCTACTCCATGGTATCGCGACAAATGTTGACGTGCCGCCGTCAAATCGTTAGAAACTGCCAAACATCCTAAAGCACTGAAAGGCAAGAAGCTCAACCAATCGCTGGTTGGTTGATAATGTTGGTGGTTTACTGTTCTAGTGTTATTCCCAATAGAATTGCCGTTCATTGATCATTGCATATTCCTGAAATAGCCGCCAACCGGCTAACCACCATTTGACCGAGAATTTATTCCTGCTGCAGATATACCGTCAAACAGGAGTCAAAAGCTGGCAGGAACGTACCAAAATGCTTGCCCTTCTTGCCTTGCTTGCCACCCTCCATGGGGCAATGACTTGAGATCCACCAATGACCAGGATCATGGGTATGCTCAACATGATTGGACCCCAACTGGATGATTACATTCCCAGGACTGTTACGCTCCCAATTTCTTTTAAAAAAAAACACCTCATATGACTTTGAGTCAGCCAACGGGGTCAGCAGCATTTGTTGAAGGTGGATCCACAAGGCCCTAAAACTCATGAGTTTGCCACTACAAGATGGGAAGCTACCAGTTAGAAATGAAGTATAAGTAACCCCTATATAAATGGCCTTAAATAAATGGGTAACCGGAATTGTTTCAATTATAACCCCTATAAATGGAATTCTAACCCCATATAATTGACGTTTATTAAACCCTACTTATAACATCTTATAACTAGGCTTCTGAGTTTACCCTCCCATTATCTGGTGCCTGGTAGAGCCTCCTGGTAGCCCAGCCATGAATCATCTGCAATCTTTGTCGAAAGGTCACCCTTTCAGCCAGTAGTGCCTGGCAGTTGTGAAGCTGTACGAATCCCCTGGGTGAAAAGGTACCTTTTTGTAGGTATATAGTATGTATATATATATATATACACATATATTGTGATATAAATTGTGTCTGTATATTGTGTGTATAAATGTAATACTACTGCGTGTTAACTGTTGGGCAAATTGAGATAGTTCCTAAACCTTGAATTCGTTGGTCATCTTTAGGGATTCCCCTTTAAAAGTACTTATTCTTTCGGTTTCGGAGAAGTGAAATGCTTCACCCATCACTGTTACATATTGAGCCTGGGCAAGCTACCACCCCATATCCTTGTTTTCCAAATACTTTGTCAGCGGCTATTGGACCACCAAATACCTCCTGAGAAGGCCCTTAGGGGGTCCTTTGATTCTACAAGGTACTAGGCAACTGTGGCCGTCACAACCAGCTTGACACGTCGATCCAAATCTGGCTTCAACACCCCGCTAATGGTTGAAACCACCCGGTTGAGAAAAATGCTCGCCCCCAACTAACCTGCAACTTCTACGTGTAAGTAGGGGTGAACATGTACTCTTCCTCCTGCAATCATGGAAGTGGAAAATGGGTCCCTCCAAGATAGGTTTCATTTAAATTAGGGCAATTTTCTACTTCCATCATTCTGGGAGAAAGGGTGCGAAGCTATTCATGTCGATTTTTTGTGAATGAAACCACCGGTCCCTTGTCACACTCCTCCAAATTCCAAAAAATTCCTGCAAATTGTTATGCATTATTGCCACAAGTCCCTTAGTCCCCCTTGTTGGTCATTCAGCGGGGGACCCTTGCGGCAACGAAAGCCACCTGTTGCAAATCCACAAACAAAGGTGGTGCAGGTGCTGGCGGCGGCTTCTCGACCTACGCAGGCAGGTGGCGGCTTCACGACCCATGAGACCTTAGGGAAGACAGTTCTCAAATGTTTTTTTTTCAAAATGCAATGTCAGATTCCGGAGGTTTGAAGAATGATTTGATAAAAATGCCAGTTTTGGAAACAAATATCAATATCAGCAGTGATTCTCTTCACTTCACTGAACAAAAATTCGACAAATAGCAGGTCGTTGAAAACCCTGTTGGGAGCAATGGCTCTGCAGTTCATTCCTCTAGGAGTCAATTCTGGATTGGTTGGCTGTTGAAGTGTTTTTGCCCCAATTTTGTAATGCCTCACCAACCTAGGCAACAAAAACATCAAAAACACCTGAAACTTTGCTATACTTTCTCTTACTATACTTGAAGTTCCCACGATTCATCAAAACTTCAAGTATTGACGCAGACATGTCGTAACTCCCATCATCGTGAGGGTCTTTCTGCACCTCTTCCTCCTTGGCCTTTGCTTTGGCCTTAGCCTTACCTTTGGCCTAAAGGGAAGTCATAGCAAACTCCGAGGCATGGAGTTGGGGGCACCCCATCCACCCCTTGGTTCGTTCCTAGCCTTCGGTGATTTTTCGATATTTTCGGGTCGTTTGGTGTGGATTGAATTTTTGAACAAAAAAAACTGAGAAATGTTGGATTTGTGTTTACGATGTTTCCGGAGAATCTAATGGTGAAGGTTCACAAAGAATTATATCGGTCAGATTGAACTAAGACTCCAATGAAGAAATTGAGAAACTCGCATTGTTACTGTTTTTTGGCCTCAGATTTATTTCAGCAATAAGATTTGCCAGTGACAACTTCAGTGCGATTTCCTTAATTTTCTTGGGGGGTGGCGGACAAATGTCCCATTCCCATTCATCTAAAAAAACAATCCATTTCTTAGAACTACATATTGACTGGATAAAATGGATGAGAAGATGTTGTAATCAAACAGTGGAGAGAGATCAGGATATCCTCTTGAAGCAAGAAACCAGCAGGATGAGTCTTGCCACTGCATCTACATGCAGGTTTCCTACTCACAAGGGGTGACCGCTCTGATTGCGAAGATCTGAGTCAAATGGGAAATTTTACCTTGCGGAGCCGATTTCTTTCCCAACCTTGGCTTTTGCTTTTGGATCCTCCTTTTCTTCCTCTTCAGGCACCTGCCAGCTTTGCAAGCTTTGGGGCCGTGAGAATTATCTACTCAACAATCCATACTTGTTAACGGTTTTCCAAGCACCTGCCGATGATATTAGATGGCACACAAATAGCAAAACAGATGACTTATTGATTGTATGTATCGATATATAAAAAATAATATATGCATGTATACAGTGTGTATATATATATATATGAATATGATTCACTTGATCATGTGTGAATACAACATTCATATTTCATATCTTAGCGAGTCATTTACTGCATATTTGTGTATATATATATATATACATATATATTATGTATATAAATATATTTACATGCACACACTGTATCACCCTGGGCCTGTATTCATGGACAAATCCAGCACCAGATATGATGGTTTGGCACAGGTAATTGGGAACAGGTAGATACATGTATTAACCAGACAACTATCAACAAATCATAATGGGCCAGATCAATAGATTGTATCAATTAACAGCACCAAAGAAACCCTTGTAATTTAATGATGACTTCTTTTTGAAGGGATATGACTGATATGACCAATCCATAGATCTCCTTCGATCGATTGGTTGGTTGGTGTAACCAGCTGCCTATCATCCTAACCAGCAACGGTCAGAACGCCTCTATGGATGGCGGTGTAAAGTCTTCTAGCCTCGGAAAGGTCATCTTTTTCTCAACTTGTTGGAAGCCAAAAACATATTTACAAAAAAAAGGATCCAAAAGAATTTCAAGCATCAACTGAAGAAATATCTTTCGGATATATGTTGGAATCATATTTTCAGATTTTTGTTGGGACATAACTCAACTAAAAAATTTCAACCATCAACTAGCGTCAGATTCCAACTAACATGAAAGTTTCGGGCTCTTCCAAACATTCCTGCTATATAAATCACCCATTTTCGGGTTCACGAAGCAATAAAGGTCGTGATCCAGGTCGAAGTTGGTTTTTTGTTGATGTCTTAACCCACCCTTGAGCCTAAGGTTTCAAGGGGGGGAAAAAACTATAACATGACTAACTGGAAAAAACACCTATTTTCAATAGGATTCCTACATCTTCAAATGGTGAAGATTCCATTGTCATGTTAGTATTTTGCGGGGTGTGTATATATTTTTTTCAAAAACTGACTTTAAGGACATGAAGGCTGGGGTTCATCTCTGTTGAAACAGGAAATGGTAGTATCGCTATGCCCCCTGGTTGTCTCCGTTTGGTTGAACTGGCCCAACAACATCAATCCAAAACAACATTCGCTATCAGAATGCCCCCTCGTTGTCGTTTTTGTAGGCCATCCGGAAAAAAGCCAATGTGTAGTCTTCCAACTGTTCACTGATTTTCAAGGGGCCTATGTTGGTTTTAGCCACTAAAACATGCTCCTCACATCATGACAACCTTGGGTGAAAGTCAACCATTGGCTGTCTAACAGTGTATAAGGGGAAGCAACCCCCCAAAAAAAAATGTAAACAAAGCGACGCCCTTGTTACAATACAATGCAAAGTTTCGATCTTTTTTAGAAGCCACCTCTAACATAATAGGAAAATGCACGTGTTTTTGTAGTATAGACATTGTTGAATTTCAAATCATGGCATGTTTCTCCCTTGGGCTGAAGATTCGAGAACGTCATCCCTGGCATCTCTCCCAACTTCGTATCACTGATGTAGCCATGATCCCAGAGACCGAAGAGCATCAAGACTCTTCTTTCGTATCAAGGTAGTGGGTGATGGTTACCCTCTGATAAACATATTCATCGAAATCTTTCAGGTTCAATATCTAAAAATACATATTCATTCATAGTCCATGTTTTCATCTGTTGCATGTTCTTAGTCATATGCCCGATGGCTTACGAAACCACGCACCCAAAACCCTAACGGTGTGTCGCCACGTCGCTTCCAGACTGCTTTCACCGCTTGCTCCATTAGATCCTGCGTCAGAAACTGAAAAACAACATGGATGCCTTGGGTCTACCAGGAAAACCAGTGTCAGTGGCAAATGAAGGTTTAAGTTGGGATCCGCCACTAAAAAAAATATACAATAGTCCTGCTGGTGACTGGCATACTGGGTGGTTGGTTTAGATCCAAATGGATAGCGAAATTGTGATCTTTGGAAAACCTGCTTATTTCCCAAATGAAAGTACCCAGGACCACAGATTGCTGCGGGGCCCAATGGGTTTGGAAGCAGGGAATTGGAAGAGACACCCCCAAATCTGGTGGTTGGAACAACTGATATCCATCGAAACCATCTTCCGTTTGAAAGACCTGAATCCCACTGGACGTTACAAGAGCTCACCTGAGAAAAAATCCGGAAAAAAAAACCTATGATTTGGTACAGTTTCAAACGGACTCAGAATGTCTTACCCACAGACAGCCCCCCCCCAAGAAAAAAAAAAATGCAATTCCAGCAATCCCAAGACACAAGCCATATACTATTCGATGAGCAGAGCTTTTGTATACTTTGTCTCCATCTTTTCCAACGAATCAACTCAACTTAGCAAGTCCCAAGAACCCGGGTTTTACCGGGGTCATTATATGTATATGACACTAACCCAAACTTCATGCACTATTATTCATGGAAAATCACTCAAAAATTCCATACATTTGCATTGTTTGATACTTCCCTAAAAAGGTAGTTGAATGACCCCTGTTTTACCAACCCTTCTTCCAAGGAGTTTAAGTCAAACATCCCAACCAAAACCTCCCCCTCTGTCCGACAGGAAAGGAAACTCCCAGCGCCCGTCTCCACTGGGCCTAGAGGGGGCATGAAAAATTGGACTCTAAAGATTGAAATGCAAGGTATCTATACCTACTTGGTGGTTGAACCAACCCATTTGAAAAGTATGCTCGTCAAATTATTGGATCATTTCCCCAAGTAGGGGTGAAAATAAAAAATGGATAAAAACACCACCTTTTTAGCAAGGTATATTTACAAACATACAGTACATGTAACAGCAGACAGGAATTTCGAATGAGACTTGGAACTTCTGATCCGCCGGTATATTTACAAACACATATGTCATATGTCTGCTTAGCCCTTCAGAAGGTCTCCATTTCAAGAATTACAAGTTTACAATTTTACCGCTACCTTGACCATCCATGTTGTCCCTTCGCACCTAGGGAAACCAAAAACAAATCGAGGTGTCATTTAGTGCCATCCATGAAACCCGAGATTCTAAAAACGGTGATTGGAACTCCTGGGATTTTTCTGTTGATGTCAGAATTTCTAAGCAAGCCGATTCATAAAGAGTTGCTGGATGCTCAAACACTGGCAAGGTGAAGGTAAAGCTGTGTGGGGGTGGTAGGTAGTAGGTATGCATCCTAACTTGAAATGAATATCTAGCGATTACATGCGATTACTTTGGGGCAGCTCGTATAACTTTACAGGACCTTTCATCCGAGCCTTTCGTCCTTCACCCTGATGTTCTTCGGTTAAAAGCCTGGAATTTGTTTTTGTGATTGACCATCCTGGAAGTTTCATCTTAGTGTAGTCTTCATCATCATATGGACGTTTAATCTGATTGTAAATCACTATAAGTAAACAGCATGAAAACTATGACAATCATAAGACGAATCGCAATCATTAGCCCAACTCTAGATATCGTATGTATCTTCTCTGTCATCTACACAATATAGAACCTGAAAATCACCCCAATTGAAACGGAAAAACCATCGTCCAAACCTCCATCGTTTGGCTTCAAAAAATGTTACCCTCCTGGGAACTAACATAACTGTTTCAAGGCATGTTGAGTCGATGATTTTTTCCTTTTCCCCCAAGATATGTTAGTTCCATGGAGGGTAATTTTCCAGGGGTATACACTTCGGTGAACTAACATTGCAATGGAAAATGGATCCTTTGAAGATGTATTTCCTATTGAACATGAGGATATTCCATTGCTATGTTAGTTTACCAGAGGGTAATATCCCCTCCAAACTCCCATCACCCCAGGTCTCTGACTCTTCATCGGGAATAAACTTGCAAAGCCTCGCCGCAGCCTGACAACGACTGTCCCAGGAAGAGGGGAAGGGATCCTAGAACAACTCAAAAACTCATTGGGTTATGGATTACTCAAATAAATACATATATAATCTTTGAGTGGTATCAGCCTTCTAAGGATTCACAAATCTTCTCCATCCCTCGGCTGGCTCCCTCGGCCTTCTCCTCTGGGCTGATCTCAGGCTCCTGAAGGAGAAGGGGCCAAAATGCTGAGAATGTTAAGGGGATTATGGTGGTTGAACCAACCCATTTGAAAAATATGCAACCGTCAAATTGGATCATTTCCCCAGAAAAACGGGTTGAAAATGAAAAATATTTGAGTTGCCACCACCTAGTTATTTAACCACCAGGAATCCTTAATCCCTTAATAAGGCGGGCTATTTCCTGGGGGAAACGTGGCATTGGGGGGTTCCCAATCAGATTGCTGAAAATGTTGATGCTTACTCACTCAGCCAATTCGGATCATGAAATAAAAGTTCGCTCTTTGTTTTTCCTACCAATATCAGGAATCCCCAAAAGTTTAAATGTTGGCCATTGGCTGAGTCAGCTTATCTGTCTTGCGTGCTTGACCCCCCCTAAACCTCATTTGCTCATTTGCTCGGACCATTTTGTACTGGAAAAGCTCGTCATCCCAACAGCTGATTTGCTAGCCACTTGGTAAAATCCAGTGAGAAGTCGTGAAACTTTGACATTGTGATAGGGATACTATGAAGATGCAATCCACCACGTTTGGAATCAGCTATCTCGACTTTCGTATTTGAATCATGTTGAATCGCCTCAACGTAAAATCCATGCTCCACTTCACAATATGGCATCCTTGTTAAATTCGAATCAGATACCAACATGGATTTCCCTGAAAAAAAGGGGAAAATTGCAGTGCATCTTTTTTGTATGCTACCATCAAGAGTTTTTCCCATCATCAACTTGGCTAAGGTAAAGTATTAAAATGTATTATATACAATTATTTCAACCAAGCCGAACCAGCATCCCAAACAACGTCTTGTAAGTTTCCCAGATTTCCGGTTTATATACGCGGCATCTGCAGGTCCTCTGGTTGCTGATCTTTCTTCTTCTTATCGTCTTTCTGAGCACCGGGGGCAACGAGGAAATGTGAAAACTAAGCAGCTCAGCCGCAGCCCACCGTTTCATGTAGCAACAGGGAATTCCAAGGAAAGGAAGGAGGCTTTCTCACCAAGATTCATGTTCCAAAAAAAAATGAACATGTAATTCATATCAATTCCCACGATTCTTTCATCAAAACTTCTCAAGGTCTTGCTGTCCCAAAAAAAGGGCGAATCTCCATCTTTTTGTGGCATAATTTGTGGATTCGGCAAGCATCCAGGAAGATTACCATGCACCCCAGCCAAGGGTGGGGAAAAAATGGAAAAAGACCTGCCTTTTTCTTATCCTTCGCATCCGCAGGTTCTTCTGGCTCCTGAAGCAAAGATGGCTCCAGATGTTAATTAATTACAAGCTTTCCAGGACCAAAAAGATGTGTATCTCTTTCAGAACGAAACAACAAACAGGTGACAATACTACAGCATTCAAAGTTTTGCACACACAACAAAATGGACCTGACGCCTCTTGCGCTTGCTGAAAGGAGCAACAGTGTGATGCTTCGCTGATTTGCACGTGTTGGAAAACTTGATGGCAAGTGCTGCATGGAATGATGGAAGAGTATCGAACCACTTTCTAAATTCACAAGCAATTCTTTAGGCGGACTGAGAAAAACGTCCTCTCTTCAGATGCTTCGTCAGTAAAACTACAAAAAGAAATCGAAACTGAAGTAATCCACTTCTGAGGTTTCAGCTTAGACATTTTGCAAAAGAACATCTTTCTACAGGGGGCCCTTGTGACACCAACCCAAACAATTGTGGGCAAATCACTCAAAGTTACCATACATGTGCTTTGTTTGATTCTGCCAATATAGGCGGCATTTAATGACCCCTGATTCTATCACAACTGAATTTCTCATCGTCCATCGGAACCGAATTTTACCCCGGAACCTGTGGTGCAAAAACGTCCACGATGGGTGGAGGCGCATGCTCCTGGAACACGTCGGTTTTTTGGGGATATGGGCCTCACTACCTCTGGAAATCCATCAGATTCCACCAACCCGAAAACATTATAAAAGGGTTGGATTTTCCAAGAACCCCCTTTTTGACTTTTTGAAGGTCAACCCCTCCCCCACAAACAAAGCCTTTTTTCCAACTCAAAACAGGGATCTTTTGGGTTGAAGTGGTTGTTATAGGAAAACATGATGGGAATTTGTTTCAGTGTTCTCAATGTTGACTTGACACATTTTTTCAACATGCTATGATTCGAATTGAAGACCCGAAACCAATTCAACCAGCGAATCTCAAGTTTCCTGAAAATTTTTCGGATCCCGGATCTTTTTGGAGGAATTCCCTACTTTTTTGAGCCACAAGCGTGGTGGTGCAGGATTTCAGCCATCAACAGTACTTTACCAACATGTTCTACATCTACAATTCACACCATGGAAATCTTTGCAACACAATAATAATCCCCAAAATACAAACAAAGTATGGTGAATCGGATACCCAGCATAAAGGTAAAATAAATCAACTAGAATTGATTACACCCCCGAAGATTAACGAATCGAACCTGAAGTCATGATGGTGTTGGTTCAGATGTTTTTCCCGGATTCCAGGGGTGTATTATCAGGTTCCATGTTAATCTTCCTGGGGTGTAAGTTTAGAATGTTCCATTTGACACCCTCCCACCCTCCATCTCCCGCCCCCAGGGGTTTGTCCTCTGGAAGGCCCAAACAGAGTGCCGAGTAGTAGAAGTCCGTGAGCAGTTGGCAACATGCATGATATCGCCTAAAAGTTCCAACGGAGGATTTTTTTTGGCTGGAATTTTATATATATATATATATATGTATATATATATACATCGCTTCCCGGGTGGGTTTCTTTGCCTGGTCATAGGAGGTATGATAGCCCTTTTTTCTAATGGGATGTATCACTTGGGATTATCAGCCTAAGGCCGGCTGCGATGTTTGACAAATTTTGCTGGAAAGATGTGAAAAGTGATATAATCAGTGATATATTATAAGATTGAAAAAGCATCCTGGAAAAGGAAATGTACGATGTGATGTAGAATACATATGAATATCAAAATACACATCATATCTAAGCAACACGTACATACATACATACATACATACATACATACGTACGTACGTACGTACGTACGTACGTACATACATACATACATACTTACTTACATACATTACATTACATTACATTACATTACATTACATTACATTACATTACATTACATCACATCACATCACATCACATCACATCACATCACATCACATCACATTACATTACATTACATTACATAACATTACATTACATTACATAACATAACATAACATTACATTACATTACATAACATAACATAACATACATACATAAATATATATATATTACATATATATGTATCGATTATATACCATCCTGAAGTCTTCCTGAAAGAAACGGACAGGAAGTCCTAATGATTTACCATTTGCCCACGACGTCGGAGTCACTTCGTCGCCATGCCGGCTGGTGTTGTGGGAACTTCTTTGGAATGCCAATCATTCAGCTGAAAATATCATCAATACATTCATAAAATCATCATACAACATACAACACACATCATGTATCTTACAACTTTTTTTTGTATATGTCATATCTCATGTCTCATGTGAGTCTCATGTGTATACATATATATGCCATATATATATATATATGATATGTATACATATGAAACCCTGTGTCCAAACCTATCAACCCCCTGGAGGCTTACAAGAAATTTCGATAAATTTCCGAGGCCCTTCACTTGACTTCAAGCTGCACTGCATGTTGCACCTGGCGACGGGTCATGGGGAGATGTAGAGCCATCCCAAATGTGAGAAACAAATGGTGATCATGTTGGATGTTTGATGGTTGAGGATTGACAATTGATAACTGATTACTATTGATATTGATGATGATATTGATGATGATGATGATGATGATGATGATGATGATGATGATGATGATGATGATGATGATGATGATGAACATCAAAGTGAAAGTGAAAGATACCTTTTCACCTTCCAGAATCAACCCATATCTCAAAGATGATACATTGTCGCATATAGCATGTGTTTTGAGTATATAACCACATGCTGTAGGAAATCTATTGTAAATCCCGGCACAATTTGCATCAACCGCTTGTCGTTTACCTGTCAACATAACTGCCACACAGCGATAGCCGCGGCAGCAAGCCCCCTTTTTGTGCCAGGTCAGTCCGACTCCCGTCTTCGCTTCTCCTCGCATCGTCTTTTGCCATGGTGGTTTGGTTTTGTCCTTTTCCATTATGCTTACACTCCCCAAAAGTAAGATGGAACCCCAAATTGATGGTTTGTGGGCGCATTTTCAGGCTCCATGATAGTTTACCACAGAGTAATTCATTCCAGGATTCCAGGTATCAATTGCTACTGAGCTATCACATATCATTTTCTTTTGTTTCTGGCATGTTTTCATCTATCAGGCGGGCCAAATTTCCAAAGTTAGCCTTTGACAAATCATGCACTTGCAGACAGGTTTGAGGGTTAAAGTTTGAAAACGAACTTACCAACCCAAAATTTCAGCAATATTTCAGCAAATGATTTCAATTGATTTCATAGCTTTCTTTTCTACATAACCATATGGTAGAATGCTGGAATATGGATTTCTCTGTTTGCTGCCAAGTGTCCTTTTTTCTTCGTTTTTCCTCCTGGAAAATGAGAAAAATTGTCGTGTTGAAGGTGAATTGATGCTTGCAAATATGGTGGATTTGCAAAGATTTCACCTGACATAAACGGTTTCACCACTCATGATATCCACACGTGGGGCGTTTTTCAATCCGGTGCAACTTGGAGGCTTCAAAACACAGTTGGAGATGATGAAAACCGCCTGAACAAGGCTGTGTGTTTGTGGCTGAAATCCGGCGATCACCAGTTGATAGGAAGATTGTGAAGAATCTCCCATTATTTACAAAGTTTCAACCAGTGGTGGTGCAGGATTTCTTCCATCAATCGTACCTATACCAACAAGTGTTCAGCAGTCACTGCCAGATCTCTATCCTTTGAATGTAGATGTTGCCCCACTAACGGTGGAGAGCGACGTCGTTCCCATTGGTCACTGTTAGCAGGCATGGGGAACATCCCTACTCTTGATCTCCGACAACGATACAGCAGATCTACATCACGGCATTTGTTCCAATATGAAGGAAGAACATCAAGTAAAGCACCCTGACAAAAATTAAACACCGGAAAAAATAATAGATGTCAGGAAGCAATAAAGTTTACAGTAGATCTACGTAGTTTACAGGAGATCTGTTTGGCACTGCAGGTTTGCTAGAAAATCGGATGATCTCAGAATCTCAGGTGTTTTTATCCGAATAGAAATGGATTGGTGCCTTCGGGGATATGCTTAGAATAGAGTTGAATATAAATCCATCAACCCTCACCTAATCTAACACCAACCTAATCACTCTTGTCGCCAACCAACCAAACACATTGGCTGGTCAGTGCATCACCAAAAAATGCATGTTTTTTCTGGGGCAAATCATGGTAATCACTAGGTTTTGCCCAGTAAACTCTAGAGTTCCAAATCTGAATTTGAAGGTCCCAAAGCGTCAGCAATGCATGGCATTGACTCTTTTCCCAGGGGTGACCAGGCACTTTTGATGGGAAAAACAACTCCTACCCAGCTCCTGCTTCTTTATCCATTCATCATGAGCGGAGGTCCAGTCATGCACAGCATTTGCAACAACGATCTTGTGTTTCATGAAGCCCTGACCTTTTGGTTGAAGGAAAGGTCGAGAGTCGAGCGGCTGGAGGTCAGGGGAAACTATCGGGGTACCTCTACCTGAACCGCCCATGTGCCGTTGTTATTGTCCACTGAATATGATTTTTCTAATCACATGAATTGTTTCCTTGGGAGAAAAGCTTGGGTGAACCACACACAACAGCATCTTGAGAACGTGACATCACTTTGGCGATCTGTGGAGTGTGACAAATTTCGTTGTGCCTCCTGATGCTCTGACACTCAGAGGCTAAGAATCACAAGCAAAATCTCTTCTTTTCAAGTAGATTGGGGTCTACATTCACCCCTGAGGGAATAAAAAAGATAAACAGAAACACCCTAAATGTTGTGAGGTTGCTTTTTCCGGATACATGAATTATCAGGTCTTCCCGCTGGGCCCTCCTACCATTACCATACATCTCAGCCAAGGTGATCATCCAATCCGGCTGCATCTGAATGGAAATGGCGGTTTGATTGACAACCAAGATGCACGTGATGTGTATGTATGGAAATAATTACGAAGCAACTACATGACATGTATGTGTCAAAGCGATAGTTTGCATGAATGAAATCTATGTGTATAGAATACACGTATGATATTCAAAAAATATGTAATATGAACATATCTTCGTAGATACAATACACGTCATATCAGGTAATTCTGAAGAGAACAGCAACACATCTCATCACCAAGAAAGAAATGCTGAATACTGAATAATGCTATCAGCTATCTGATTTCAAATCCCTTTCCGCTTCCACTTGCGCATGTGTGCCTGATTTCGACACGTCTTCAACATTTTGTTCGCAATCTTCCAGGATAAGTAGGCATCTTCTGCCACATACAAGACCTGACCGAAGCATATCCCCCAAAAATAATACTACGTTTGCAGGGAAAACCTAGGCATCCAGAAATTTTGCTTCAAAAGTTGGAAGAGTTGGGCTAAAAAAAAATGTTGTTTTTTTACTTGGAAAACTCTTATGTAAATCAATAAATAAGTAAATAATCATGTATTAGTGTAAAAATATATAGACATAAAAATGTACTTATTAAACATCAATTCTTTGTACAGGATTCCCCATACCCCATCTTCATTTTTCAAACCCCCAACAACAAAAAAACATCCATTCTCCCATCTCACGTGACTCACCTGTTTTTCGGACAGCGGCCGTTTCTCCCAGTCAGACCTGGAGGCGGAGCTGTCCATGTAACCTAAATACTGCCACACCTAAACACATGTCACGTATGCGTAAAGGAACACTGGTTGGTGGTTTCAACCCATCTGAAAAATATTAGTCAAATTGGGAATCTTCCCCAAGTAGGTGTGAAAATGAAAAATATTCAAAACCACCAGCTAGAACAACATTATCATGTCATCATGTGACTAGTTTAACGATATACACTGATATACACGACAGAAACCATGTATAATGATTCATAGACTTTGCAACCAAACTCACTCGAAACATTTATGCTGACCACTCAACCCCAACTTGAGTCTCTTTGCGCAAAATCCACTCAACCCAATCTGCTCTCATCCAAAATCCAGCTGATTCTTTCACGTGAAAACACATGTTTTTTCCATTTCACCTACTAAATTCTTGGGAATTTACATCAAAACCATTAAAAACCAAACCTCGGAAATTTCGGGGGGGACCAACACCCCATCACCCCATCCTCCATTCCCCGCCTCGTTATGGACTTGCTTTGTTCCACTGAGGTTCCCAGGATTCGGTTCGCCAAGCCTGGTAGCAGGGCTAACGGCTAGAGGGCCCCAAAATGATGGGTCTTGGAAAAGGTGGACTCCGGCTTAAAATATGGCCATGTTTTGGGTATCTATGTTAGATTTCTGGGGTTATAACCCCATAGTCATAACCACCGTTACAAAAAAAAAGATTCCAGACCGTTTTCCCAACTTTTTTCATGGTACCCTTTGGAAGTCCAAAAAATGGACCAAACTTTTGTTTCCTCGGAGCGGGTTTGTTGTTTACTGTCTGGAATTGGTGTGGTGCCTAGGTGTTTGTTTTTGGGAATGTTTCTGGGATCAATACCTTACTAGTTCCGTTTTCGTGAAACTCACCAAAACACGCTGAGAATGTGCTTTTCCTATCGTTGGTTTGAGCAAATTACGGCAAAAAATCCCAAACCTGAATGAAGGGGATTTGGGAGGAAATGTCCTTCCCAAACCACCATGTTGATGTCTTTTTCTACAATGGGAAATCTCCCTAAGTTGGGAATGATTAATGTTTGGCGTTTTTTTTACGGCAACCATAATTCGTCAACGTCTAGTTTGGTCTCATCTAGTTGGTGGTTTCTTTTGCACTTTCAAAAATATGCTCGTCAAAGCAGGTTCGTCTGAACTGAACCCCAAGTTTTCGGGATGATGTTTTTTCAAACATTTGAAACCACCAAATAAATAATGGCTATTGGACAATGAGGATGTGTGCCGTGAACGAATGTAGAAAACAACAACAGTAGCAACAACAGCAACAGCAACAACAACATCATCATCACAAAATGAACCCTACCCCTCCCCCTTCTTAGTGCCATTTCTTTTCATTTCAGCATCCCCACCTGTCAGGCCACCCTTCAAAGGTTCCAAATTCTTCCAGGCCCTCTGGGTGAAATCAACGCCATCACAGATGCAATCAAATTCAAAGGCCAAACCTCGAGCAGTGACCGGGGCCCCTAGTGATCCTGTTGATGCTTCAGAAATCCCAAGGCCAACCACCTGGGATGGATGTCAAAAGTAAATAATGGTAGATCAACTACCGTTCCCTCAACTGGTGATCGCAGGATTTCTGAAGCATCAACAGTATGACTGCTGGGAATATAGGGGATGAAATCCTACCCAATTATATAGGGAAAAAATAAGAAGCCATGACATAAGGATCCCGGATCCCTATGAAGCAATCAGGATTTCATGGAAGAGGCTTTTGAACTTTGCTCACATATGAAATTGGTGGGGAATCGGCTAAAGAAAGTGGTGGTGTTGAAATGTGTTGAAGGTGTTGAATGGAATAGCTATGGAATGGTTGCTTGGTTGTTGTGGGGCCAAAAAAAACTGGTAGGGATGTACAGCAGGGAGGAAAAGAGATCTCCGAAATTCCCCAACTTTCATCATCATCTACCATTTCTCCGACCACCATCCAAACTCTCCAAATCTCGCCACGGCCGAGTGACGGGCCAAATCACCAGCCAAGCCCATACCATAGAAGGTATGAAGGTCATTCCTTCCAAAAAACCCAACCGTTGCGAAGGGACCAACCCAACCCAATCCACCCACCCCTTTCACCCCTCCCCCCCCCCCCAAAAAAAAAAACATGAGGTTTTTTTGCTCATGATCAATGAAGCATGCAAAAAAAAAGCCTTTAGAGGTGGCAACTGTGAGAGAGGTTCAACTGTGAGGTTGAATAGCTTCGTCAGCTTGAAGCAAAGCCGACACACAAAAAAAAGCGCATCTGATGCCCAGATGCCCAGACAAATACATTCCCTGAAAAAAGAAAAGTCGAGTCGTGCAATCCATCTTAGACCACCATTAATCAGTGGCCACCTGTTAAGAACTAAAAAACAATCTCCTTGAAAGCTTTTTCGGCATCTTGAAAAAAGAACATCATTAGTTCACCACCTTCACAACTCATCCCGATCCATAAGTTTTTGTTTTCGGCATTTCTCCAGTTCAAGTCGCTCCAAAAAGTTCCATAAAACATCACAAAGAGGTTCAGGTGCCTCTCGGCTTTGCTGAGAAGCAAGCCGGGGAAACAACGGGGCAGGGAAAACGAAAATGCTTTGGGTGTCAAAAATCCGCCGGCCTTGCCGGCGTGTCTAGTGGAATGGGGCTTGATGACGGATTGCTTGTCTGTACTTTGCTTTTGCTTATATAGTCTAAGCTAAAGCTGATAATGTCTTTGGGGCGCGCTTTTACTTCGCCTAAAATCACCCCCCCCCAAAAAAAATTGTAGAAAGGCTGGGGCTGGGGTATACAGATGTTCTAGGGTTAAGCGCCCCTCATTCATTCTAACAAAACATCACCCAAAAAAACTTTTCATCGCCCCCTGTTTCATTTTCTCAATATTTTATGTGGTCAGCTTATTCATTATGTATTTGCATAATCCCAAACTTTATGTGGTGTCTTGTCCGATAAAATATGTATAGATGTAACCCAAATACTTTACAGTCTTTTGTGTTTTAGTGTTGGTTAGTTCAAAACCAAACACATCAAGCACATCAAGCACATCAAGCACATCAAGCACATAAAGCATATCAAGCAAACCCATTACACCAACCGTTTTTTCAACCACGCCTTCGTGGTCATCCACTTCATCTACTAAATGGTGATGCTGACTTGTTTTATCGCAGATTTCGTGAGTTGCGTCTTGAGTTGCATTTGGAGTTTGAAACTTTTGGAGATGAGCAAGGACAACTAAAAGTGATTTTTGAACTGAAGCATTTTCTCGCTCAAGTTGTCGATTTGAAAGTTTGTGTTGGTAAGATGGCTCCAAAGGTAAGTAAGCCAGTAGTCGATGCTGATGCCAATGCGAAAGCAAAGGCAAAAGCAAAGGCGAAAGCTCAACCTGCTTACCAGCCTTACCCCAATGCTCCAACTGCTCCAGATGCGCAACATCTTGTTGCAATTCTTGAGACAGAAGACTTCTTGCAGAATGTTGCGGGCTCTTCCACAGATGGTCTTCAGGCTGTCATTGACCACTTTGACAGTTTGTCCATCAACATCACTGAGAAGAAGAAGATTGCATCCAAGGAGATTAAGAAACGTGAGAGTGAAGCAAAAGCAGCAGACCGCAAGGAAGAGACAAAGCAGAAGAACAAAGATGAAAAGGAGAAGGAGTTTGAGAGCAAGAACCGCATCGTCACTGTGCGCCTTCTTTTGCTTGGTGAGGCTTTGACATTGCGTGTTTCAAGGTTCATCACTGTTGGAGAGCTTCGTCGTGAAGCTATTCGTTTGTGGAACATGCACTTTCCATTCAGGGGCATTGCTTTGATGAAGTCACGCATTATGGATGTGAAAGTCAAAGATGTGATGATTTCTGAGCATCCACGTTCTAAGCTTTACACCCACAACATTGAAGATGGTGATACACTGGATGCACACATCGACCTTGACATTGAAATGTATCCTTCTGATGATGATGATGAAGACAACTGAAAAGTTGCCTGACTTGAAAATGACACTAATTGCACCGTAAAGAATGCTTTCTCAAATGTTTATATAAAAATTCACAGCTGTTTCAATTGAAAGTTGGTGCCAAAAGTGTCGTGATTTGCATTTTGCAATTTCACAAACCTTGAAGCCAGTCCGAGACGATTGAAAAAAAATCTATCGCGATGGATTTTTCATTTCAATAGATTTGAAGCCATTAAGTCAATATTGAACTCTTGAAGCATAACATTTTAGAAGGTATTTGACTTTTGATGATGTTGGGATTTTCACAAGCATTTGTGCTCAATTTGTTTTGAACGTGTCCTCCTCACTCATTTGTGTCATTGCTGTCATTTGCTATGCCGCGTGGTGTGATGAAGCCTTTTTTGAAGAAGGATGATGCTCTTCGTGATTTGTCTTCAAGAACTTGGAAAAGCATTTGTAACAGGAAGTCTTTGGATGTTGATGCGTCTTCGTCTTCAATATCATCATCTGCACTTTCTTCAGTGATTGACCCAATCAACTCAAAAGTTGAAGAGACACGTCAGAAGCTTGACAATGGCAACTTCGACCTTCAAATGGTTTTGGAGCATTTGAATGATGAGAAGCTGAAGCAGGTTCTTTTGTTGTGTAAGCAAAAGACTGGTTTCAACGTGGATGACCGCTTTGTGTCTCTCTCTTACCTTTTGATTGATGAGATGGAGGTTTTGGACAAATACATTCAACACTGCCAGATTACACGGAACAACATCTTGAGAATGTTTGTGAAAGCTTATGCCTCAAAGTATCATTTACAAAAAGGGCAAGAGCTTACATTTAATCATGAGTTGTTCAAAAAGGACGTTGAGAATATACTCAATGTCCGAAAAGGTCTTCAACTGTATCTTCAGAGAAACAGCGGTGTTGAGAATGTTGAAATGGTTGAAGCAAATGAAAATAACAACAACTGTGTTGTTATGTAGGTTTGATTTTTTGACTGTGGGTTGGTCAAAGGGAACTTGACCAAAATGCTCAATAAATCACACTCTCTTTAAGTATCAGAAATGGATACTAAAAGGATTTCAGTATCAGAAATGGATACTAAAAGGATTTCAGTATCAGAAATGGATACTAAAAGGATTTCAGTATCAGAAATGGATACTAAAAGGATTTCAGTATCAGAAATGGATACTAATCTTGAGAGTGTGTATGAGTATCGTGATTTTTGTGGTGAATTCATTTATGAGCACAGGATACTATCCTAAAAATGGATAGATTGCATTGAAGAAACCTTGGAACCATTGTAAAAAAAGTTGCCTTTTATAGACGTGTTTGCATTCGTCCGGTCGATTTTTTCACACACAAAAGACCACTTCGTCATCCAAACACATGACAGGTTTGAAAGTGGTGTTCAACATCATCAAGGTTCAATCCGAGACTGGGGACAGAAAGACTTCAAAATTTTACTTTTGGTAGAGATTTCAATCAAAGACTGGACAACGTTATGGTTTCAATCAGAGCCTGAACAACGTGACATTTACAGCAAGTCTTCAAAGTCTGACTTTTGGAAAATCATTTCAAGCAGAGACTGGACAACATGACGTTGTTTTTTGTGATTTTTTAATAATAAAATATAAAAGGAAAAAGAGGAAGCCAAAGTGCTTCAATTAAAAATAATCAAAGATGAAATATCAAAGATGAAATATAAAGAATTTTTTAATATATGAATTTTTAATATATGATTTTATAAGTATATGATTTTTATAGATATGATTTTTATAAATATGATTTTATAAATATATGATTTTTATAAATATATGATTTTATAAGTATATGATAAAAAAGGTAATTAAGGGCTTCAAGGTTTATGGGTTTAGGGATTAAGTGATCGATCAGTAGCACGCCTTTTTGCGATCTTGAGCCAAAAACCAAGTAATGAAGCTTTGTTACTTCATGGCTTTCATGGCGTTCGTTGCTTTCATAGCCTTCATAGCCTTCATGGCCTTCATTGGCCTTGATGGCCTTCATTGATAGGCCAAAACGTTTCAAGTCCCCCCCCTTAACCGTGTGAAGCAACAAGTTTTCCAAAAGCACAGGCATGGAACCTCCCCGGCCAAGGTTCCGCGCCAGCGCAGGACAAGAGAAAGAAGCATTCGAACGGTTAAGGAGAGTTCCTTTAATGCAAATTGTACAGGAAAGCAAATTCCAAACAAATTCTCTTTAAAGTGCAATCACCATTTACCCTTTGGGTAGTGATCTTACCTTTCGGAGATGAAGTAAACCGCCGTGAGCCAAAATTCTTTACTTTGTAAAGCATGACTTCTGGAGATTCTAGAGTCAGACGTTTACGTCGGATCACAGCAATGATTGCCGTCCAGAGGATGCAGAGAGACCAAAGCCAGTTGAAGAACCATATCAAAGGCCAAAGGTTCTTATGCCGTAAACATTTCCTTAGATGGTATTCCGCGCAATGCGCAGGTAACACCCCTGGGCTTATGTTTAGACACTTAACCTTTTAAACCACAAGGTCCCTGAGGTTCATGTTTCCTTAGTAGGAGGCTGGTCAATCTGGCACCTCAGTAGACAGTCGTTTTGAAGTGAAAC
Source organism: Breviolum minutum Mf 1.05b.01 (assembly GCA_000507305.1). Lineage (NCBI taxonomy): Eukaryota > Dinophyceae > Suessiales > Symbiodiniaceae > Breviolum > Breviolum minutum. The sequence goes on from DF239759.1 coordinate 150,177, forward strand.
CTGAGATCCTTAGTCGTGACAATGCAGCACAGAAAGGTACCTTAGCAAGACACTTTGTGAATATGTCTGCAAGTTGATCAATCGTTTCCGTGTATTGAAGGTTATACCCAAGGGACACAATGGTTTCCTTTAAAGATGCGATTGATAGTTTCTGTGTCCTGCTCAGATATTTTAATTTCGCACTATACCCGGCATTGATGATATGGATACATGCAGTGTTATCCTCATGCAGTGTCACAGGAATCTCAAATCCTAACACCATGTTCAACACA
>DF239760.1:0-64017 GCA_000507305.1 Breviolum minutum Mf 1.05b.01
GTGAACATTGCCCATAGGATGCATGGGACGAACGGTATATGTTTGCCTACATTTAAGGCTTAAACGTTATGGGACATGTAGGTGAATATTCCATACATGGAGCATTTGTATGTATGTATATTAAATACCCTTCCTCCCACAATCATGGTTCAGTGGAAAATTGGTGTGTCTCCAATATTCGTTTCCTTTCATAACTAGGGTAGTTGTCCACTTCCATGATTATGGGAGAAAGGGTAGCAAATCATGATTTTGTTTAATGGCTTGTTAAACCCTTATTTCTGGGGCGGGTACGTTAGGAGGGGGTAGGTTGACTAGCCATGATTGTTGGTGTTTGCAACAATACCCTCATCGCTCAAAAAGATGTCCTGAAACAAGACCCTTCTTAACATTTCATGAAATAGTGCTGGGATGTGCTGAGTGAATTGAGATCCTTACAATGGTTGGTGAAAACGACAAGTCTTTGGGCCCCATCCAAAAAAGATATCTTTAAGGCTTTTCAAATCCATTTGACCATATGTTGCATACCATGAGCTTGGCAACCCTTGGTCGGACCGAAACCCGGAATGCCCTATGGAAAAACCTGGCAGGTTGCTTTTGGTCACAAGTCGCTATTTGGGTGGTTCCTTCAATGGTGGTACCCCCAAAACTTACACCCCAAGTGCTGATCATCACTTTTGGTAGGAAAAAAAACATGGGAAACCAGTTGGGGAAACCCACCATCTTTAGGGATTTACCCCATTTTTGACACCTCAAAACCATCCCATTTCCACCTGGGTGAAGAAACCCCCCATTTTGCCAGGAAAAAAACATGTGTAGTTTCAGAGATCCGATAAAAAAACCACCAGGTTTTTTCACAAACGTCCTTCACACCCTAAGAACCCAGATATGTCCTAGGAAAGGGAATTCCCCTATAATCCTATTCTGGGGAGGTGTTTGGATTCTTAGAGACAAGGCATTTTTTTGGGCCACCCAACAAGTCGGAAGCAATTTCATACTCTCCGGGTCCAGCCTGGAAGGGTTGGCAGCAGCCAGAACTCATCAACGTCAATGTTGGTTGGTTGGGTTCCCATGGGATCCGAAGGAACGGTAAAATATATGTAGGAGCCTACATTTTTTTCATACAACATGAACCTAATTTAGGTGTGTATATATATATATATACCATACAATGGATCCTATGGAAATGTTAAACCTGATCTTTTGTGACCTTCCGATTTCTATGTGTTTTTTTCAACGAAACCAGTTCCGGAAAGCGTTTTTTTCAGATTCGGGGGCCACAACCATCCCTTTGAAGCATGTTCAAGTGCATGTCAAATCTCAATAACTTGGAGGAACAGTTGGATGACTCAGAAGTGAACATATCCTCCATTTTTACCACGGCCCATCAGGAAACATCTTCCACTCCTGTTCCAAGACACTCATGTCAATGCCAACTAATCATTCAAATACATACTCCCAAAACACCACAAATCACCCTGCAACGTGGATGATATCATCACTGGCACCAAACAAATACTGAGTGTGTAAATGGTGAACATTTCCATACCCATAGCATGCATGTATGATAGATTTACCTACATTTCATTGATTTCTTGATGGTAAATGTAGGTAAATATACCATACATGGATCCTATGGGAATAGGTTTCCGTGAACTTACCACTCGGTCCATTATGATTTCCTAAACGGACTCTCAGAGGTTCCGTACAATATCACCACGTTCTCCAGTATGACGGCTGGACCTGAGACAACTCCGGTAAGCAGGAGTTGTAAAAAAAAAATAAAACGAAGAGTCCTTACTCTCAACAGCTGTTTCTGGTTCCCTTAATAGGTGGTAGGTGATATATAATCACCCAATAGGCAATACATAAGTGGTATATAAATGGTATATACTGCCAAACTCATATATCACCTACCACCTATTAGGGGAGCCAGGAAACTCCATTGATACTGTTGTTGACTAAACATACTGTTGATGATTCAGAAATCCCAAACAACCACCAAACATGTATGAAACCCTGTCAATAATGGGATATCTATAATATCAACTGGTGCAGAATTTCCTCCATCTTAGTACACTATAGAAACTAACATAGCACCTGAATCACTGGGAGTGGAAGATGAATTTCCTTTGGGAAGCTGAACTGCTGGCAGGTGCCAGTTTTAACGAGTGTAAATCCTGCATCTTATGGGATGTATAAATCCAAACTAAAATTGCGGTTGCCACAAAAAAACACACCAGGCAACGTCTTCGTGCAAGTCTTCTGTTTTCAAACAGTAAAGATGGAGAGAAGTCTAATTTTTGGGTCCAAAATCAACATTTCAAGGTGTTTTGACAAAATGTGGGTCAAATAGTTTATTTCAGCATGTTGTTTTGTTTACAATGTCACTTCCACCAGGCCTACTTTCTTTTAACATCAATTTTCCTACAAGCTCATGCTGGAAAAAAACAAATATCAACAACATAGACAGATCCACATTTAAAAAAATAATTTATTTCATTCTTGTTTTCAACTAATGGTTCATTGGTGGTTTGGATTCCTAGTTTCCTTTCAACTCATGGTTCATTGGTGGTTTGGATTCCTAGTTTCCCCGTATGAAAGGGATTGTTCCTAAGGGTATCCTTATTAGCTTATGTGAAAACTAGGAACAAATAATACACCTGGAGTGATTTTTTCATCATTCACCCACCTCCAAACTTGTTTTTTTTTCCTACCTCAAAGGATTAAGCTGTAAGGATTGGGATACACTCCCGAGGAAACTAACAGCAAGGTTCCCCCCCAATGAATAATGCTTGTTGTAGAGACTACACATTTTCTTTTTAAACACACTCAGCCTTAGAACATGTAGTTCACCTCTACGGAAAAGTGACTTGGCAAACGGCATGTTGTGGTATTTGTTGATGGTTCAAACAAAAAAAATACAGAAGTTCTTAGAACTAGTCAAATTACTTATATATGAACCACTAAAAAATATAGTGTATATATGCTATATTGTATGTATATACGATGTATTATAGAGATACCACTAATCTGAACATATAACATTATCTAATGTTGATCTACCTATGTGGTTTTTATCTGCAGGGGAAGATTTCTACACCGAGAGAAAGGGACATCTGGAACCTTTCACTTTGGAGAAACCAATTGGATTAAGCTATTGCCCCCCCAAAAAAATATCCAGGCTGGGGTCCCGACAATTTCTCGATATCTGCAGTGGCAGCTTCTGTTTGTGGCACTTGCCCTGGAAGATACCTTTAAAGAAAAGGCAACCACCACATTGCAATAGGAAACTGTAAGGTGGAAAAGTATCGCGGTACCTTTATGGATCTTTATATCAATCATACCTTGTACTCCTAGACATGATACATCAAAGAAACTATTTGTGGCATGTAAGCTACACGTCTTCAATATCCAAAATGAATAATAACATTGTGCATATGTAGGCACATTTAAATATATGATAATATATGTATATATATAGATATCATTGGGTCTATTTGACAATAAGATTGGGTTGTCTTTCCGAAACAAACAACATACCAGGATTGTTCCTACAAACAACTGGGAAGTACCCTCCCTGAAACTAAGACTTCACACCTGAAAATATGGCAACCCCAAAAGACTATTGAATCTTCCAACCTTCATTCTTCAGGGGTAAACTTGCTGCTAGTTTCAAAATAGAGTACTCTGTGATGAATATATTGATCCTGAAGAGCCTATCTTGATCTGTAGCTAAAACCAGTTGATCCAGGTATGAAACAACAACGGGAAATCCCACCTCATAACTTCCCAAGCTAGTCCAAATACCCTCAAATCATCCAGGGCAGTTTGAGAGAATTCTCCTACTAAACCTAAGTTTGGAAACAAAGGTTATGTGACGGCTCCAAACATTTCTGGTTGGTGGTTTCAACCCATTTGAAAAATATAAGTCTAAATGGGAATCTTCCCCAAGTAGGGGAGAAAATAAAAAATATTTGAAACCACCACCCAGATTTGTATTCAGAGTGAACTCATCGTGAGGTGTTTGAAAAATTAATGATTGGGATATCCTGTTGCTGGACAAAATCCTGCACCAGTTGAACAATAAGAATTACATGTCTTTCTGTCCAAATGGTTGGCAGGATTTTGTACACCATTTTTTTGGAGGGGCAACAATCTTCATTGCCAAACATTGGGGGTAGTAATCCTGTACTGTATGTTCCACAAGGGAAGTGGGGACGTTCGGGCTTCTTTTGGCACCATCAAGGAAAACCTTACATTTTTCATGTACACTTACAGTACAGAAAAAAAACAGTTCTAGGTGGTGATTTAAACCGCTTGTCTAGGGTACCAGGAATGACGTCTTTTGAGGTCACAGATTCTTTTTGGAGCAACAGATTGAGACTTCGCAGCGGTGAAAAAAAAATCACGACTCCAATGTTCTCCAAAGGTGAAAAAAAAGCCGGAAGAAAAGAAAAAGCATAGAAATTAGCAACTAAATCACTATTAAGCTATATCTTTTCATAGATATTTTGAAACCCTAAAAGATCCAGGCACTAACCCCTAAGGAAGTAAATGGGATTGGAATCCAACAAAAATCTTGGAGACGTCCGGCCGAGATTTTTTCATCACCTCATTGGAGGAACTGAAGGCGTTGTCTTCGCAATGTCCTGTGAGATCAGATCTATTGTGAAGGAGCCGAAGATGAACCTGTAGATGTGTATGGAAGAGAAAGGTTCACTATACTTCATTTTCTTAATATTTCTTAATACAAGTAGAGATTTGTATAGTGGCGATTTAATCCGACAAAAAGGGGGGGTCATTGAATCTTCTGCATGAAAACCTACTATAGTCTCCTTGTTGGGTGGCTCAATGAAAATCGGCGTACATAATGTATTCTTTTAATATATGTTTTATATCATTTATATCTGTATAGCCTAATGACGTTTATGACATGGTTTGCCGTATATAAGTGTTAAGAATGTTACATGAATATGCACATGCATCCTCGCCAACCTCTCTTTTGATAAGTTGACCTTCCAAATCAGTAGCCAAGTAAAGCACAGACATTCTCCAGCTGCAAATTCCCATGTATCCAAGGCTAAAACCTCGTCAACTTCTTCTGCTTGCTGCAGTGAACAGTGTGAGCTGTTGGTTTCAAGACTTCGGTGTTAAAAGTTTGATGTATTTTTTCCTTGGAGGGCCATTAAATCGAGATTTTAGTGAGTGTTTTCTTCAATGATCAATTTTAAAAGTATCGAGAGGTATTTCCAGAAAACAACAAATATGAAGATCAGTGAAAGTCAGGACAACTTCTTGCGAGTTGGCCAACTTTGTATACTATGCATTGATGACACATCAACAAATCTGAGAATGATTGCATGATAGATCATTTGTTTCTAAAAAAACAACCTGAAAATGCAGAAGTCTAGTTGAAACAAACTGATAGTTTGAGGTCTATTAGGTCATGTGCATGTGCATGACATTTTTGACATGACAAAGGTCACCTATTTCCATCCCATTTCACACGCCCACCTGCAAGATAGGCTTCACAGGTGGTTGCACCTCCAACCTGCAACGCAACGTTCTTCGAAGAGAGCAGGTTTCGCAAATAAAATCTTATTACTAAGGAATTACCAATGAACAATGAATACACCCCCGAAAACTAACATGGATACCCAAAACAAATGGTTTGGAAAAGATGGCTCCTGGGAAAAATCATGGCCATTAGTCCATTAGTTGATCATTTTTGGTATCTATGTTAGATTTCGGGGGGTGTTTTGTCTTCACCTGTACAGTAGTAGAGATTACTTTCCGGGAAAGGGAGAAATCTGTGGAAATCTTTACTAAGGGATTACTATCTGGTGGCTTCAACCCTTTTGAAAAATGTTAGTCAAATTGGATCATTTCCCCAAGTAGGTGTAAAAATAAAAAATATCTAAAACATATTGCTATGACAGCTAGATACACCCCCTGAAGTTCTAAAAGATGCTTCAAACCCTGGGAGTTTTTGCCCCCTGGAGATTCCGAACTTGGAATCGGATAAGCCGCCTCAACTTGGATAAGGGTTCCATTCGGTTCAACTTTTGGGGGGTGTAAACCTGACAACCGAATTTCCACGGATTTTTTGAGGTGGGGGAGCAGAGATTTAACATGACATGACTATTTCTAGCAGATATTTGATGATATTTGTATCTATAGGTGTTGGATTTTATCATGGGAATCTAAGGGGTATCCCACCCCCAATGCCATCCATCCAAAGAAATAAGATCCTAGTAAGGCCTGATCAAGGGACAAGCGGGTGATCAATAAATCTTGAATAAGACCCCATTTCTTGCAGGGGAATGGCATTGAGGGGGTGCCCTTAGATTCCCTGTGAAGTTTATTGCGGGGATTATTTGTACCATCTATTCTAAACGATATGCATGGAATTCAAAACCCTACACATTCAACAATTTTTGCCTGGAACAGGGATATCTTTGGTCCTATCGTCTTGGGGGTTCCAAAGCACCAACCGATTTTTGTTTTGGGGCAAAACAAACTTCACCGACCGAAGCCCGCATCACCCATTGGGTAATGGATGAATAACCAAAATTTCAGAAATGATTCCCCTATAACTCCAATTCTTTCATGATTGGGGAGAATTCATCAGCTAAGAAACCAACTACCAAAGGGTAATATCAGACGATTCACTCAGCTATCAAGGAAATGAATTGTCGGTATTTGAAGTCATGCCAAGAAGAAAATCGTCTTCCAACCACCACGGATAGTCGCAAATTGGCGTGACTGTCCACCTCAAAAAAAATTACTTAACGTGTTGAAAAGACAGCATTTAATCCAAGCCCCAAAACGGGTGGTGTTTGCAAAACAACCCCGAAATGTCATATATCCCGCCATGTTGAAACCCTGATAATCACGGAAACCCCTTCTGCAAATGATCACCATCTTCTTGAATAATACCGCATCTTCCTCTATCTGCAAACCAATACACCCCTGATTTTCAACATGGAACCTGAAAATGACCCCCTGAAAGAGGAGATCCCTATTAAAAATCACTCATTTTCAGGTTTATATCTTAAACTTTGGGGGTGTATCTCCATGCCCCAAAACTTAAATCACATAAAAATCACATCCTCCATCTGTTGGGTTCCCAGGAACTGTGCGTCAGCCACAGGACCCCGAGGAAGATGCTTCGGATGATAAGTGCCAGGACCTGTGAATTGCTGGTGTTCCGGGAACGTTACTTACGGGACCCAAGGATTCCAAGTTGAAAAGGTGAGAATTTTCATGGAAGGAGATTTTTTGGTTGAACCGGCCCAGTTTCCTAAAAAAAAAGGTGCAAATCCTTTTCCATGGGATGGGAGCCCACAAAAACCAACAAAAATCTGATAGATGATTTTTGCAGTGTATATCTTTGGGGTGTTAGGATCTGAGGTAGACATTTTTGAAACATACCCTCCCTGAAGCTAACATGGCACCTGAAAATAACCCCTTGGAAAAGGAGATTCCTATTGGAAACCATCATTTTTAGGTGCTATGTTAAATTTCTGGGGTGTATATTGTGATTTGCAGTGTATACCTTTGAAGTGTGTGACTCCTCACCTAGGGATGCTGGCGTTTTTTTCCAGAGCTAAACCTGCATTTTTGCACTGTTATTCGGCCGGGGGAACGTGCCATAACATAGACATGTTTTGGAAGAATTTAATATCAAACCAACAAACATCAAAAGCTAGAAAGTCAACTTGCCCACCCCACAAAAAGGCGCCAGTTTGGGTTGTAGGATATTATGTACGTATTATGGTGTTACATATATAATTCAAAATTTGGTACCAAAAACAGGGCCTTTTCTCGGGGCCAAATGTCTAAGGTAGGTAAAAATAACCAGGCTCATTGAGTGACGATATATCGACACTTTCTGTGTATGGACCATCGACAAAAAGGTGAGACAAAATACATCCACACCGTTTCTGGCTGGGAAAAACATGTGAAAACTCCCAGCAAACCCAACTTACAAATCCATACTGTTGATGGAAGAAATCCCAAGCAACCACCTGGGATGTATAAAACCTTGTAAATAATGAGATCAACTACCTTTCCCTCAACTGGTGAGTTTACCGGATTTCAGCCATCAACAGTAGGAACTCTAATATGCAACCTGACATCTTCGGGCCTCAACATATTCCTTGCAGGTAGGAAGCTTGTGGAACCAGAAATCTTCGGATGTACTCATTGGATGCAGAAGTTCCCCAAACATCTGTTGATCATGGATGGTCAACCAATCCCCCCCCCCCAAAGTACCCCCCTCAGCAATCAGGGTTTAGTAAGGCCTTACTACGGGAAACTGATGGTTGATAAGCCCTTAATGTTGATGGTGAAAACTTCCCACTGTTCTTCAGGGGATGCCATGATATACCCAACCACCAACTCTCCTTACCCTAACTCAAACGCAAGCTGGGTATTTTTAGATATCAATATTCCCAACATAACTGGAACTAAGCCACACATGATGTATATAAGGGACACATTATGTATATAACGGTATATAAGGCACACATGATGTATATACCCAATATCAAAAAGGTGAACGTCAAGGTAATCATGCCTCCCAAGGAAGTTACAGTAAAGTAGTAGAAGTTCAGTCTTTTGGAGGGCATGAGGATGCCGCTCTAATTTGCCCTTTTTATGATTTTTATGTGTGACTTTTATGGATTCTGATGATCTTTAGCTCCTCATACAGTGTAAATGGTGAAGAGATACATCATCTTTAACCCCTTAACTCACAGCCTCAGGTATAAACTAATTCTTGATTCACTACCAGCCACAAAACCTCCTGTCTGCCTGGATTCTTGGCAATCGTCGATTCCGTAAAGACCGTCCTTGGCGTTGGTGAAATTGGATGTTCCACCCTCGAAAAACATCTACCCAACGGGGTAACTGAACGATCCGTGGGCTTTTGGGGGCCTAGGTCATGTTTTATGGCCTTTTTAGGGGTGGATTCCCTTACTAAACCCAACCATTTGAGGTTTTCAAACCCAACCGTCGGGTTGGTCGTTATAAGAAAGCTGTGGAGGAGACGTTGTTGGTCAAATCTGATCCTTTTGTTAGTAAACCTACAAAGCCCTAAAAAAAAATCCTGGCTCACCGAAACTGAGAATGGTATATAATGCAACCTAAATGACCTATATGGTGAGGAGGAGATTGATTTCAACACCCCAATCATCATTTAGAGAATATGACGATTGATGCCTAGGGATGGGTTTGTTGAAGTCAAACTGTTTGACTTTGGTGAATGTAAATCCCAATAAAAATATTCCTCCTTGAATCTTCGGTTTCTTTGTATATATACATATACTATATGTAATTGTTTACCATTTGTTTTCAGAAAAGAATTATTGAGGTCCCAGATCTTGACACAGAAATCCGTTAAAAAAAAGAAGTGGAATTCACATCTTACTCTCCACGATCATCTCCACCAATCCTCAATCTCACTCCTGCCTTTACGCTTTGAAGCTTGAAGTGTGCTAAAGACTTTTTTCAATGGTGCAATGAAAACCTTGGTTGTTTAGGGGATTATACTACCCAGTTATATCATAATAAACTACCAATAAGGATCCCTATTAAAGATCCAGTATAATCGAAAGTACGGAGTTTTTGTGTTGCTCAATTGTGCTTTTTGAGATTCGAAGTTTACATACTCTACTTCAAAATCGTGGTCGAATTATCTTTTGTTCGTCTCTGCCAAGTAGAAGATGGGCCTCCTTACTAGTTACTAGTTGTACACCCCCGAAAACTAACATGTTGCAGCAAAAAATCACCCGTTAGAAAAGGAAAAACATCTGAACCAAACCTTCAGTTTTGGGTTCAAGGTGATATTTTAAGGGTGTAAATGGAGTTCCGGGAGTGTCAATTTTCAAAAAAAATGCCAGCTTTGGGATTTTTTCCATCCAAGTGCTATCAACTGCCACCCCAACCCAAGGGTCCCCCAACGAACCAGGGGTGGAGGCTGCGAAACGCTTCATCTTGGACCTGAAAACATGTTGCAAAAAATTACCAGTTGGTGGTTGAACCAACCCATTTGAAAAATATGCTTGTCAAATTGGGCAATCTTCCCCCAAATATGGGTGAAAAAAAAATATTGAAAACACCAGCTAGATATGGCCTTGGCTTCAACCAGCCTCAACTAAACTTCCAGCTGGTCATTCTCATTTACCGGAAAACACACGCGCTTTTCAACGACTTGCATATCCAAATCTTACAATTCCCATTCATCCACCCCAAAAACAAAAAGCATGGGGAACAAACATATTCCGTGTTTCGAGGTCATTTTTGTTCGAGAAAAGAAAAACTTAAAACACATATCGAAAGGTGTGAAGAGCTTGGAAAGCGAAGTGTATGAATCTAACCCTAGAGATCCAAATATCTTCTGAGAAGGTGAATTTAGGTATATCTTTTAGGGGGTCCAAATACCGAACCTCAGCAGGTTCTTGGATGTCTAGCACGAGGAGTCATGTTTCTGCTGTTTTTTTTTGGGGGGGGGAAGAAAAAACCGCTGAAAAGGGGAACTTGGATAGGACTTAAGACGGGTTGAAAGGTCATAGGAAAAACCTTGTTCAGATTTACCACCCTGAATTTTAATGAATTGACACCCAAAACAACCATATTGAAAAGGATATAGATTTTAAACCGATCATTTGTTGGTAGAATTACTAAACTTTGAAGTGTGTAATATTGGTAACACCCGTTGAGTTTTAGACATGCACATGCTTGAAGATGTTGCCCCGTACATATTTAAACAATATCCCTATGTACATCCATGGTCGATCATCACCCAGAATCATCTTATGGACAAGTCAGCAAAGATAGAATCTGAACACTGTGGAATCAAAGGTTTGGTGGGTACTGATTTCTATCATCACTTTCTATCGCTGTCTGTGTAAATATATATTTATGTGTTCTATTGCGCCCTGCCTGAACACTGGAAAACCAATGGATAGCGAAGGTTAATAGGGTTCCCTTCATTAAAAGATATACGAATGAATAGATCATCTTTACCTACATTCACCCCCTGTTACAACGTTTGGCATATCAACCAACAACCCACATGACCCATTTCATTTGAACAAAAAAACACGAATGGTTGGGTGATTTTTCCAACATCCTCCAAACCCCTGGTCCCAATCTCTTGGGGATTCCATGCTTGAAAGGCATCTGGGACAAACCTCAGGTCGACACCACTTCGAGGAGTCATTCTTCAGCACGCAATCATCATGACAAACCCCCACAAAGGTGGGCCAGTTCTAAGTAGGGCTCCCATCATTTCAGCAAAAAAGGGGAGAAACACCTGCACTTCGCACACTGCAATCGCTTTTTGTTGCTGCTTGTCACCCCCCTGCTGGGTCGCTGCCTGCGGCGATAGAAGGTGCAACAAAAAACCGGCAGTGGTGCGCATGGGTAGGTCAAAATGAGCCACTTACAAAGAATAAACGGTATTGTTGATGGAAGAATCCTGCCAGTTGATATATAGGTAGTTTATCCCCAGGTAATTAGTGCAGGATTTTTTTCCATCAACAGCATATCATTATCATCTAATGAACTGTTAATTGTTGAATAGGAGTTCACACCTTGTCAAAATCGCCTCTGTGCAGTATAACCCTTCAATTTATTTTCTCTAAACCATGGCCTTTTTGGGGGATTGTTCAAACAGAAACTTCAGTGTGAAGAACAAGTGCCCTGAAATTTCATTAAACCTGTTCCAATGAGTTGTTTTGATTTCTGTGTCCCTGTCACTTAATAATCACCTCCTTTCCCCCCCCTCCGCCCGAAAAAAACAAAGAATTCGTTCCAAGTCCAGCTTTTATAGAGCGGGAAATGTCATGCAGCTTTTTTGTCGCATCTGCTCATCTTTCCAAGGGTACCCAAAAAGGGGGAAACCACATCCGTACCTACAGGAAATTTGAAGACCTGAAACAGGGTACCTTCTATCCATCCAAAAACACACACAAGTTGATTCATCAACGGCCCTGTCAAGGCAGGTCCCAAAGTCATCTATAGGCAAGAGTTGGGCTTTTGTATCTTCAAAAAATGATCCGTGAGCTGACAAACACCCCCCACACAAAACTGTTGTGACATTTCATTATACTGGTTATCTGGTTGGTTAATAGTGGGTCCATATAGTAGCTGAACGTACTCCCCATATAACTGGGTAGTACAATCCCCTACATAATCAAACCAGCCAGGATTTCGGTCACTGCTCGAGCAAAATTCCACTTCAGAAAACCTTGGGACCTATGTTCATTGGAGAGCCATCAAAAGCATGAATTCAAACGGATGTTGGGTATATCTATGGTTGAATGGAAAAATTGTAATTATGTTGGGTATGATGTTGGGTAAGATTTTCTAACCAATGTGATGTTTTCACCATTAAATGTTGTGGCTGCACTCGTTTAGCTGGAATCTCGACTTTGTGTACCCACATGTAAGAAAACACCATAGATTTTACGGTCAAGGGCGAGGAATTTCACTTTTTCACTCAATTTCTGCATCACGTCAATATCTCTCAAACCTGCTTGGAGGATCATCCCTTTAGTAAGTGGTTAATAACCATGGATAGTAAGTCCCCTGAGTAGGGTTATTCCCATTCCAAATGGCCTAAATGGCTTATAAATGGGGGTTACTAACCACTTACTAAATGGGATGATCCTCCAAGTGGTCAACTATTTTGCCCCATTGGACTCCGGCCTCCTTGAAGTACGCACAGCATTTTTCATAGGCCGCCGACACACGACGGAAGCGATCGCTGTGTATGTCATTGAAATCATTGTCTGCAGCGCTGCAGCTGTTCTTGTCCTTAAAAAAAAGGTGGTGTCACCAAAAAAAATCAGGTACCTAAAATCGAGGTACTGAATTTTTGGTGTGGGTTTTCCCTTACATAAGCCGTATCCATACAGCTTATATAGTTGTGTACCTTTTAGGCACCTCAAATGTTTGATGATGGTGTGTCATCATGGGAATCCACTGGGGGCCTGGGCCCCAACCCCCCTATGCCACCTCCTCCAGGAAACGAGGTCTTAGATTCTCATGCAATCAGATCATGCGACCAGGGCCTAAAACAGTCAGGTGGTTTTTATATAAATCTACGTATGCTCCCCCGCCCCAAACAAGTGGAAAAGAAAGGTCCCATTGGTATTTCCCTTGTCAGAAAAAATGGTCCTGGTGGTCACTGGCAACAGCTGGGGGGATCATTGATCATCTCAATCTTTACCTGAATCAAATGTACACCTTTTTTCAAAAAAAATCATGAGATTTACACTCTGGAAGACTAACATGGAACCTACAAATCACCCATCTAGAAAGGAACATGATCTTCCAAACCTCCATGATTATGTTCTATGTTAATCTTCAGGGGTGTAGATGCCACAACGCCACTTCCTTCGTTTTTATGGATGCGCCTTACGGCTACTTGTTTGAAATTGTGGGCAGCAATGTTTTTCACGTGGCTCCAACTTGAGGAAAAAAAACATCGCTTCAGACAAACAGTCCCTGCCTCGAGCCATGCCCTTACAACACATGGGTAAATTGGGGTTTTATCGCCCCTAGAAGTGAAGTTATAACCCCAACTTATCAGCCTGAGAAATCTCCAACATGACCCACTGAACGGAGCCCTTAAAATCACAAATATCTCATAGCTTTAGGTAACTTACTACTCAGGGGTCCGTTGGTTTTAGGTCCCATTGATTTTTTTGATGGATTATACCCCGGAAGATCAACATGGAACATGTCCTCATGGAGGTTTGATTCAGATCATGTTCCTTTCTTTTCATGGGTGATGGCTGTAGGTTCCAGCTGTTAACCTTCCAGGGTCTGGCCAAATTATAATATTTCACCAACCCAAAGTTCCCTGAAATAAGAGGACTTCCCTTACTAAACCACCATTTGGGGTGAGGTATATAATTTGACCAGCAGGGTGTATCAACCTAAAACATCCAAAAATCCTCCCAAAATACCACCGTGAGGAGCCCCCAAATTTTCCCCCAGGCATTTTTGTTGAAAAATCACCGAGCTTCAGGATGATACTTCAAGGCCAGCCTAGCCCAAGGTCAGGGGATAACGTATGAAGGTAGGTTGCTTAATGGAAATAAACTGAAGAGACCTTTGATCCATATCTGAAAATGGTGCATATATATATATATATTTTTTTTACAAATAATTCGTACAAATATGCAGTTATATATATAAAATTACGTTCAACGATAGAGATCCACTAATATTAAACCATCAAATAGGGATGTATCTATCACAGGAAGCACCGTTTGGGGATACAATCACTATCTCCTTGAAAGGATATGAGATCCAATGGGAACATATCCAACTCAACTTCAGCTCATATGTTGAAGTCTTGACCCATCATATGTATGTATATATTATATATGCAAACATATGCAAATATATGCAAATGATTACAATTATGAATATCTATAGGTATGTATATAAACAAAAACAAAAAAATATATCTGTGGCAAATAAAGGCTTATTGGGATTCTCTACAGTACCAAACATGCAACAATCATGGTAGTGATTGGCATCCTGCGTGGGGGGTAGATCCTAGAAATATTTAAATACAAACTATACACATGTATTTACAGTATATATGTACGTATATACATGACATGGAACAGATGTTACATAGTCTCAAACTTGTTCTTCACTAGTTGATCCATTAACATATCAGAATTCCGTTATCATTTCAACATCCTCTAAGAATCATGGGATCTCAAAACTTAACTAGTGGTTTGGAGATCCAAAAGAACCCTGCGGAAAACAGATCCAAACCCATCTTTTTCGGAGGGTCCCCTGATTCTTAGGGTCCATGAAAACTCAGAAACCCCAAGTGACAGCCCGCATTGCATCATGTTGAGATCCAGCCTCCGAAACGATTTCTTCACCTGAAAAAAAACGATCAAAAATAAGAGTCTTGGCTAATGGCTGGGTAAATGATATACAAATATCATATCAAATATATAGAGGTACTGTTATATACATAATATATTTTGATATGGTTAAATGGTTAAACCATATGATATTTTTTGATATTCAATAAAACCAGATTAAGGCCATTTGCAAAAGATGTTCTAATTTTGTCGTCATTTCTTAAGAGCCAACTCATGCTCTTTTGAAATCCTGAAGTATGTTTCCATGAACAAACGAAACATGTCTCTTTTGGGGATTGTGCTTGCTCATGTTTTGGCCACTTTTTGTGTTTTGGATATACTAACCTTAGATTGATCACATATGTATGTATCACAGTAGAAAATGGTGGCACAGTATCAATGGTCACAGTATGAAAATTACATATGTATGTATAACAGTAGAGTATCAATGATGGGATCTCCTACCCTTAGTCTTCCAGTCATATCATCTGATGATTCAATAAAGGGGTGTTTCCAACGTATGATGAGCTACAGGGATCCACAAACACGTTTATCCATAAAGAAGATCAGGATGGAAGAACTCCAGCGAAGCAGTGCCAATAAATAAGTGTATATATATACATGTATATAGTGAAACATCAAACCATATCTGTAAAACAGTGTACAGTACCTAAACAGGATTTTTGTTGTTACGTTTCGGGTAGCCTTTATCCATCACCTGATGCAGGAGTTTTTGTGCCTTTGTGCAAACCAAAAACTGCATGGATCGTTTTCGGGTACTCACAGTAACATGGCGAGCAGAAATGGAAGGTTTCATGGTTGATGATGGTTTTCATGGTTGATGATGGTTGATGATGGTTGATGGTTGATGGTTGATGATGGTTTATTATCCGTTTTCTATGTTGTTGGTTTTGTCGTTGTCGGACTTGGGCCTCTTCTTCAGACGCAGTAACGTCCAACAGCAATGCGCGAAAGGCCGCAACCACCTTTCGATGGCACGGCGATGCAGAGATGGTTGCATCAAAGGCACGCAACTTTGAAATTCCCAACATGAAAAAAACATTGTAACCGAGGTGTTGCTTGGGAGAATTCATATCATCATATGCATTAATACAAGTGAGGGAATAAGGAATTTCATATTGTGAAGGAAAAAATGCGGTCATACATCAATCTGAACAAAACACAGTACGGCATTCATTGAATCTGGGTGAACTATAATGATTTCTCAAGCTAAATCGATGTCGCTCTTGGGCATGTTCTTTCAATTCGAATTTTGGGCCGGTCAAATTGTTTGCCATGGCATTGTCCCAAGATAGTTTTACCTGAACACTAACTTCTAATTGGACATCTTTCCCCAAATTAAGATTTAACATGACAAGATGATACGTTGATCGAAATCCACCAAGGTCTCAACAACATGAATCTAACATATCTGTGGGTGTCACCTGAGGATCAGAGACTCCCCAAAATCCAATGTTTGCGTAAAGACCTGGTGAACCTGATCTGTCGGTGTGGCACACATAGGACTTCACTCATGATCCTGATCAGTCCTTCTTCCTGAATGAATGAACAAGTGAATGACGAAGGAACAAATAAATGAAAACAATCAGGTTTTTAACGTTCTTGTAGACTTGTAGCTCAGGTTTCCAAAAAAATACCCTCTTCTATGGCCCTCCCCAAACATCAAACGTTAGTTGTAGTCGTACCAATGGCGTTCCCCTGTGAATCTGGGAACCATGTCTCTTAATCCACTCGAAGAGGTCTCAAAAAACGTAAATCCAAATCCAATCCAATCCCCTAGTGACCAAATGGAAAACTTAGGTGACTAAATGGAACATCACCATTTTTCAATAGGAGATATACTGGGAGGTGATTCCAGCCGTGACCTTCTCCTCCATAGTTACTACTTGGAGGTCATTCAACCTTTGAAACGGTTATTTACCCATCCCCAAAAATGATCACCAGCAGAATTGCCAGGTTTATCCTTTCTGCCAAAATCGATCAACAGGATCTGATGTCTTGGGTGTGTCCCCAATAGACCAGGATACCAGTCACCATCAGGATCAGGATAAATCATGTTTTTAGCCTTCGGGGATCCCACCCTAAACCTTCATTTGCCATTAGGATCTGGGAGGGGGGGACAAACCAACTGATATATCACAAAGAATCATGTTGATCACAGATTTTTGGTTCAAGAAGCCTCATCACGGGGAGGCTATCCAAGTGGATCCCAAAAAAATATTCTATAGCCGTCCATGATGACTGAACAAACCACTTGCATCTTGAGATTTCTGATATGAAAGTGGTAGTTTGTCCCACTATTTTCAAGGTTTTATACATCCAAGGGGGGCAGGATTCAGGATTTCTTCCATGGACAGTATCACAAAAAGACATCAAAAAAGAATCGGCATCAACACTTCCCTTGCTTTCGAACGATGTCAGGTCTGCCTCTGGAGATGGAGGTTTTGCTGCAGGTGGCACCACTTGCCTTGCACCTCACGAAGAGAGTTTTTGTTCTGTTGCTTTGAGGGGAGGGACCGAAAAAACCGACCGAAAAACGTGTATCCTTGTTTTTGAAAAACCATGTTGTCAAATAAATTCACATATTTCGCTTGAAGTTCTGTTGATAAAAAACACGAGAGTTCTTGGTGGGTTTATTTGATGCTACTCTGTCGACAGCCGAGTGACTAGTGACTTTGGGCCGATCATTGCGTTGAGGCTGTTGAGGAATACCTTGTTCTGCCAGGTTTTTCCGTAACGCCTATCGTGGCAGTCTTCATGAACCAAAAACAGGGTTGTAGATTTGGCCCTGAATCAAAGCCAAACCCTGGAAACCAATATCTAATATATTTAGATCCCTAGGCCTAGGTACCATATGTCCATATGTGGCTTTGTTTCCGAAAATGTATACCGGACAAATCTGCAACCTTGAAAAACGAACATTTTCTCTCACTTGTTGAATGGAACAGTGAAGTTTTGGGAGACGGGAGGAGTGGTTATGTGGAATGGATGATGAATTGATACTGTGTATGGAAAAAAATCAGCACCATTTTTCCATGCCCCAAATGTTGATGTTTTCATAGTTTTTCCTCACTATCAAACTCTTTTGGGGCATCCCAAGTGGTGCAAGATCTTTTCCATCAACCGTATGGATATGTATGTTAAGATGGTGATCAAAAATCAAAACGTTACCTAAAACTAATATAGCACGTGAAAATGGTGGTTTCCAATAGGATTCTCCTGTTGCAAAGGTCTGTTTGCAGGTCCTATGTTAGTTTTGGGGATGGTAGTTGTTTCAGATTTCATTCCTGCAAACATGGAAATCTCGTACATCTTGTTCAGGAAGGTCTTCCTCCACAAGTCCTTCCAAAAGTGTTCCTCAAGTTGGGTCTTGGTGGGGGACAGTTACTGCGTATATCCCAACGTAACATATTTGCAAAAGCGGCGCTATTCGAAAGGACATACGAGTTTGAGAAAAAAAACAACTCAGCATTTCCGCGTCCGATTTTTGGTGAATATCCTTGGTGTGACATTCATGCAGGTTGAAGATGCATATAAACATATTAATACAGTATCTAACATGTTTTAATTGATATACATATCCCTAGTGCTCCAAATACCCTATAAAAAAGCTGTTTAGGCACCCAAAATCCACTCCAAAACCATTTGCAGAAGGGATTAGAGCAGAAGGGTATATAATATATACACATATCATATCATATATGTATGCATTCAAATATCCACACTTGAAAAACATCTGATCTAAATGGAAACCCCCCCGGAAGTTAAAGATAGCCCCTGAAAAATGATGATTGGGATGGTATATTTTCAGTGGCTATGTCAGACTTCCAGGGGGGGTATCATCCACAAGTATCCAAATTGATATAAATTCATCTGCAAATTCGCCTTGGATCCTTCACCACAACGTGAGTCTGCTTGATCAGCTCTAGCGTCATAACCTGCTTCGGGTTCCAGGAACAGGTACAGTACTTGAAAAGTAGATGGCTAACCGTCCATACATATTGGTTTATTTTCGGACCCTTTACTATCCTACCTTTTGGTATCGGCAAGCAATCGACCTTTTAACTTTAAGGTACAAACAATTCTTCAGTATCTTTATCGCGACGCCTGAAAAATTCAATGAATTATGGACGGTTGTTTAAACGGATCCTTATGATGTCATCCCCCAATTCACCAGAAACCAGAAGAGACTTTCTTTCACTGCTCAACTGCTTAGTTATGGTTAAGTTTCCAATCTGCTAGAGGTTTGAAGTCAGAAGCAACCCTTTAATTGGTTTGGAGGGAGTATTTTTCACCTCGCCAAAACACCTGAACAGATGTAAGGGTGGATCATGAAGGCCATTAGTTTTGAAATGATGACTCTCTTCCCACTGTGAACCAGGCTTAGGGCAGGACTTAATGATGATAACACACATATTCTTCAATGAGCAGTGTTTGTTCCCCCAACTTTTGCCTGATTTTGGCTCCTCCTCCCCCTTGTTGCACCAGCCACTTTCCGGGAGCAAGTGGCACATTTCTTACCGAGTTGCTTGGATCAGGGCGTGAACCACGAGGGGGCGGAGCATAGGTGAAGATGTTGCCTAAAGCAGGCGATCTTGGACCACCTATAACTAAAGGCCTCCCTGAAACTGACAGCGAGAATTCCAACTGAAAATTGATGGTTGGAAAACTAGGTTCCTTTCCTTTTGGGGCCCAGCCTATTTTCAGGTGCTATGTCATAATGTTAGTTTTAGGGATGGTAATCATCATGAAGTAGATACAATATGAGAGTTGGATAAATCGAGAAGTAACAGGAAAAACAAAACGGTGATCCGGAAAGGTTTGTGCTGTAAGGCAGTCAATCTATTTTGTTGGAAGCTCGCGTCTACTAACAAACCTGATACAAATCAATCTTTGCAATATAGCATTTGCTGGTAAGGTCAGTGATTCAGGTCACTCCTTTCAACACGTCATGTTGTTCCATTGCTTGTCATTTAGTAGGGAAAATTGTCATCCATTGCTCATGAATGCTCATCAACAAACAGCACAGCCCATAAGGTTGTCAATCCAGAAAGAAGTTCCAATGATCACCATGCGTCACTAGTTGGTGGTTTCAACCCATCTGAAAAATATTAGTCAAATTGGATCATTTCCCCAAGTAGGTGAGAAAATAAAAAATCATTGATCCCACCACCCAGTTCAGGTGGTGGTGCTGAAGCCAGTTTAGATGATAACATCCAAGTTGGACCATACTACTTGCGATTTATCATTCCAAGCTCCTTACTTCCCTAGTTCACTCTTCTGTTGACAAAACATCTTGGACATGATTTTCGGATAAAATACATATGACTTGACCCCTGAATTTCAATCATTGACAATCGAAACCATGGTCTTAACAAGAGTTTCTTCTCCAACAACCCAAAACACAACAAAACAAAACATTTAGCCTCCCTGAAACCAACATAGCACCTGAAAATGTATGATTGGAATACTAGTTTCCTTTTGCGATGGCCTATGTTCAGGGGTGAACTGCTAGTTTCAGGGAGGGCAACAAAAACGAGGTACCATAGCGTGAATTTCCACTGGCTCCAAAGTGCTTGGTCAGCAAACGATCCAAGAGCTTGGCGTGAGAGTCAAGGCTGCTAGGATCCTTGAAACGCTCGTGGATGGCGACGGATGTATGGTCAGTATTGCTTTGATACATTCCCGTAGGATCCATGTATATAAAGTATATTTACCAACATTTACAGTAAAAATCAACCGTAAATATTCCATGGATTCTATGGGATTGATGAATGGTAATAGTCAGCACAATTGTTTGAGTTGGTTTGATAGACCATACTGATAATCTATGTTACTTATTTACTGTAGTTTTTGTCATGTAACTAAGTATCAGTCGGTGATTGAAAGTTCATACCATGAATTGTGTGCCCACTATTTCCAAGTCTGACATGTCGGCTGGAAAAATATTTTTCAATCACCGACAAAACACTGAGGGTTTTGTCTCTCAACTGAAGCACAAGTGGAGCAACAATCCAGTATGTCTTTTCTGAAATTCTGGAAAGAGAAACAAAAGACACCTGCCGAATATTTCAAGTTTTCAACATGCGCTTTGTCCCTTTTCTCAGAAAAAAAACACAACTGCAAAAACTACAATCAACAAAACAGCATATTGCATATTATTATTATTATCATCATTATTATTATTATTATTATGAACAAATCTGACAACATCTATGGCACTTTAGTTCATTGAAACAAATGATAATATAGGCAGCACCTTTCCTTCAATATCTCTTTGAGCTTTTCTTGCGGCAATGCTCGCCACAACCGTACCTGGCTTTTGAACGGTGTGTGTGTGTGTGTGTGTGTTTAGTTAATCTGTACAACATGGACAAAGAACCATGCAACAAATGCTTCAATTGATGGCATCTACATCCTGCACCGAATGACTTAGATAGTTTAAGTAGTTTAACCCCTTGATTCACAGGGTTCCAAAAAAACAAACCACCAAGGTGGCAACAAAATAAAACAGCGAAGCCAAAAGATTCCCATTGAGGGTGAAATCCAGGTCCTGGCCTCTGATCAGATCCTCTGTTGGATCTTGGAGTACAAGCTAGGCCCCGTCACCAGTTATAAGTGGAGTAAAATAACCCCCTATAAGTAAGGTTACCCTATGGATCCAAGTAGCTGCTTGGAATTCATTTATAGGGTACAATTTCTGGGATAAAGTATCTTCTTATAGGAGGTACTTGGATCCATAGGGTTATTTCACCCCATTTACCGATTAGTTTTCGGCCATTTATAGTGGTTCTACAGTAGCCCTACTTATTTCACGATCGGCTCGGGGCCCACCTTGTAAGCAGTTGTTGAGGTCTTTAGGTTCCAATTGCGTCTTTTGGCAATCAATCTCCAACTTTCTATCTACAGGATGGTTAAACTATATCTAATTAGTTGGTGATTTCAACCTATCTGAAAAACATTAGTCAACATGGGAATCTTCCCCAAATAGGGGTGAAAATAAAAAGTCTTTGAAACCACCACCTAGATATGATACTGTTGATCTTCAGAAATCCGTGTCTGACCACTTGAAAAGATCTATCTAAACCAACATAGGTGGGATATCGATATCTAACCTAAAAGCCACTGCCATGAAACGGCAGCACCTTACGCAAAGCTTGCACCAGTTCGCTCTTTTCAGATGTGATTGCAATGCCTGCCCGGTAGATAGGTGCGAGATTGTAGCTATACGGCAGATACAAAAAAACGACTGCCAAAGTCAAAGAGAGAGCCTCACACCTGTAGATCCTGTAGAGTGGTACACAAGTTCTACAAATAAGGCCCAATGTTGATTGTATAGTCATTAAGTATATTAAGTATTCCTCTTATTTGCATATACCAAATAAATCCAAGAATTGAACCATCCTTCGAGGCATTTTTTCCGCATTTTTGTGTTTTGCCAAATTCAACAAACCCCTCCCCGAAACTCCAGCTATGTATGGGGTGTGGCCTGCCGAGTAATAGCAAAAGATGAAGGTTAAGTTCGGGATCGCCGAAGCTAAAAATGGCTTCATAATCCTGATGACCCGGTGGTCACTGGCATCCTGGAAGGGGGGGTCACACCCAAGGTAACAAAAATCCCAAAGGATTGCCTGTATATGGATGTTTCCAAAAATAGTAGTACCCCAAAATGGATGGTCATACTGGAAAACCCTATTAAAATGGATGATTTGGGGTACCACTATTTTTGGAAACATCCATATGATCAACTCATATGACAGCACTGAGAAAAAAAAGGCCCCTATGGTTGCTTAGGGGATTTGTTGGGGATGAAATTCTACCCAGCTATGTGGGGATTCTTTCATAAAAAAGGACGTAAGGATCCCTGTTAAACAACCAAGAATTCATGGAAAGTAAGGACTTTTGTTTCGTGGGAACCCTATACATCATAGCGACCCACCACTCATTTTTTTTAGTGGGAAAGGGTACCACTTTGAGAACAAAGACTCAACAACATGTTCAAACTCACTTTTGTCATTGGTAATTGCTATAGGTCCAGCCTATTCTTGAGGAAACAAACAAAAACATCAACGACATCCCATTTTTGGTTGAGCCAAAACAAAAAAACGAAGCTATAAACACTAAACTCACTAAACATCCCACCTCCCTTCCGCTCAAAAAAAAAACCAACGAAACGAAAACGACCTTGGCGTTGGCATTCCGCCGTCAACTCTTTGGCTTTCCACGTCTTCAAGGATTCCAAGTCCTCCACCAAGTCAGCCTGGAACCTCGGTGGAAGGACTCGGTGCTACTTGGATACCTACTGGTGTCCCTGGTATTTTTTTGAGGTAAAGCCAAGAAAAGTGTTTTAAACAAATGAAACAAAAATATATGACTTACTGCAATTTGGACTTCATCTCAAGTGTTGTTATATATATTCACATGCTTTCGTGAATATCTTTATGATTTGCAACTTGCAACAACTAATGATGCCCGTCCTTTTGCTCATGGATGCTCATTACTAAGTACCACTGAGACAAGAAGTGATTGGGTTCATTAATTTGGCATTCTCACCCCTACCGAATTCCAACAAAAACATCACTCGAAAAACAACTTGTTTCAAGTCCAAGTCGGATCTTTGTTCAAGTCCAAGTCCTTTTCCAGATGATCAAGTCGTATGGATTATTTACCTACCTAAAAGTTTTACAAAATGGTTCAAAATGAACCTTTCAGGGGAAATGGTTGGCTTGGTAAATGGGAACCCATGCCGTTTTGTGCATCTGGGTTTTTGTTGTTTCTTCTCAACCCCAAACTTACCAAGGAACAAATCCATCTCCAAGCCCATCTCTTTCCAACGAGCCTGCGGTTTTTGTTTCGGCCGAAACACGCAGAGACAAAAAACAACGGCTGCTTTGTGAATAGTGTGAATTATAGGTGGTGCTTTCAACAAAAACAATTAAAAACCAACAAAAAACTTGAAAAAGTGCGAAAAAATGGATCTGTTTATATCTTGTTATTCCATAGTTTGGGGTAAAAATCGTAAGAAATCATGAAAACTACCACCAAGAAATGGGAGTTGCATCATCTAGTTGCACCATCTGACCATCAAAATTAAGGTATACAAGTTTGATGGCAAATAGATTTGGGGCCCATCCATTTTTGTTGTGTCCGATGATTTGTTGGGGAGCTCCGACTGCAGAAAACCACAGACAACGAATGGGGAACAACCTACATCCCCAGTAGACACTCACAGGAATTGCTATGGGACATGTTTCAACAAGCTGGTAGTACGGATCGCATGTGTTGAGAGGTGAAAAGTGATGGTTGAACAATCCCAATGCCCTGAGTATGGACGCATCACATGCTGTATTGATCTGTATTGGATGGGATTCCGTGATTGGTTACCATATTGACCTACGTGTAAAAATCAGCAAGAAAAAAGGAAAGCACTATCTGATCTAAGAACCATTTAGTAGGTAAAAACAAAGTTGTGAACATGGACCAACAAATGGACAAACATTGGCTTTCTTCATAAATGTTAGTATATACTAGTAAATATAGTACATATATATAAAACCTTTGGAATATAGTATAAGGACTAACAAATAATATACATCTCTCTTAAAGAACTCCAAGGCCACCCTTGCTGATTTTCAATCAACATCCCAAAGGCAAGAATTCGTATATACACTGGCCGGACAAAAGNTTTCTTTCTTTTCCAAATAAAGGCGGTTGCTCATATGTTGATTGACGTTATGAAACTTCTTTACATTGCACAATTCCATGCTTCTAATTTTCTATACATGTCTATCTAGTTGGTGG
The DNA here is from genome assembly GCA_000507305.1 of Breviolum minutum Mf 1.05b.01. NCBI lineage: Eukaryota > Dinophyceae > Suessiales > Symbiodiniaceae > Breviolum > Breviolum minutum. The sequence continues at coordinate 24,729 of DF239760.1, forward strand.
TTTCAACATGGTTTCAATCCCTTTGAAAAATATTAGTCAAAATGGGAATCTTCCCCAAATAGGGGTGAAAATAAAAAATATTTGAAACCACCAACTAGATGTCTATATACTTCGGATTAATATATCTTTAAGAAACATTCAGAAATGACCTCACAAACGGCGAAAATGGCCACCACCTCTAAGGTGGACTTGTCTTGATCTTTCCTTGGCACTAACGGTCCAATTCATTGAGAAATAAGGCACATGTCCATGATGGAACAACATGGTATACCACCATTCGACCTTCCAGGGAACGAACATATATCACCAAAATGAAATCACCTATACTGAAAGTTAGGAAACTTATCTTCACCACCAACTCTTGTGTCAAAGACTTGTTTCTCTTTGTTTCCCGGTTTTTTTCCCGGCTGAAATTCAACCAAGCTGAATTGCTACTACGTACGTGGCCGTTGGTGAGGCGGTGAAGTCGCTGAGATCTCAAAGGAGACAGGATCCATGTATCTTATATCTACCTACATGAACGGTTGATTTGTATGGTAAATGTAGGTAAATATACCAGTCACATGGATCCTATGGGTTATACTATCTCAAAGAAAAAACAAGAAAAAAAATACACCCTGGTCACTGCTCACCTCCAATTTTTGGGCCTTCCTGGAAAGATTTGTCAATCAGACATAATCAGACTGCCAAGAAAAATCATACTTTATCCAACGTCTTTCAGCATTTTAGTTGTGTTTTTTTGCGATACATGTTTGGTTTTTCAATTGGTAAATGTATCTTGAATATTGATTATTGTTAGATAAGATGTGCCCAAAAAAAACCTTGTGAACTCTCTAACTCGATTTGGGATAGCTGTAAAGAGTTTCTTTATTTGGGGGTTTCCTAAAATGGTGGTACCAAAGAACCATTGGTTTTCCTACTAAAAACGATCATTTTGGGGTGTTTTGGGGGAAGGAAACACCCATTTCTTTCTATTTCCATGGCAGTTTCTTGAAAGTCAATTGGTTGGTGCTCAACCCCCAACCTTCTTGCTCGGTTGCTCGTCATTTAGTACGGAAAATGGTCATCCGTTTCTCATGAATGCTCATCACTAAGCAGAGATCAGTAAAGAAAACATATGTAAGGTAAAACAACTAGCTACCTGCAGCCGACAGCCACATGGCTTTTTCATTGGATGGTTGGCATATATTTCCATTGTATATATATATATACCGCACATCAAGGAAGTAGAACCAAGAACTGCAAATACTGCTAATTACGAATAACAAACAAATTGAACAGTGATAATAATAGGAACCATAGGAACCCATTAAAGAAAATCACCAGTTTTCAACCAAGGTGGGCCCCAACAGGCTGATAAATACCCCCTGTAAGTAGGGTTTTTTCACCCCAGTGACCCCTTTTTATTTTCGGCCATTAATTCATTGGTTGTTTCTGGTTTCCCTAATAGGTGGTAGGTAGCATATAATCACAAACTTGGCAACATATAAGTGGTATATGCTACCTACCACCTATTAGGGGAGACAGAAAACAACCATTGATTAATTGTGGCTACCAATGTCACTCCTCTTAGAACTGGTTTTTTGGGGTCCCCTCATAACTGGTCTGATCAGATGATTTACCAAGTCACTCCAAGCCATCAAAGTCGAACATCCAGACCCATGGCGCTTCGGTTGATGCTTTTTAACGGATGATATGTCGAGGTAGATTGACATGGAGCATATAGGACATGACCTATACCGATACCATCCATGTAAGGTATTTGCACCTACATTTGGGGTATTTCTATGGTAAAATGCAGGTAAATATGCCGTACTTGGATTGTGTGGATGAGGTAACACTGTTTTCCCAACAAGTAGTCGCAGCATTTCCCTTTGTTGGGGAACATGCAAAAACTCCTTCAAACTCAGAGAAGATTCCTTCCAAAACAAGTCAGAGTTGGTCAATAAAATTAAAGTTCATTTAGGCCAATGGCCGGCCACTCTCAAAATCGGAGGATTGGCAATGAACCATTATAAACCATGACAAGTTGCGCCATCGATTTTCCTTTTTTTGAATATAACCTGCGCCAAAATGTCACATGCAGAAAATACAAAAAAACATCCAAAAGTTATTTGCCCAACATATTCAACAAAAACTACTGCAAATATGTGCAGATATGATATTTCTATTCGTTTGGTTACTTTAGCCAATCGAAAACAGTGCGAAAAGATGGGGAGTTGTACCAAACATCACTTCATTCACTTTGCAATTTCTCGTTGACTTTGTTGTCGACTCTGAACATGGTGAGTGTTGATTACCTCCCCGGAAGTTTCACAGCGAGTTTGCCCCTGAAAAATGGTGGTTGGAAGACACTACTTTCCTATTGGAAAGGTAACTTTTCAGGGGCTATGTTAGTTTCAGGGAGGGTATATAAGTGTTGTTTGCCATTTGCCTGAATAAAACACCATGTGCAATCCAAGTGTGCATGTCATTTTCTAGCATTGTGAAACGCCTGATCTCATGCTATTTCATTGAACCAAAAAGTTGCGGTAGCCGGTAGCAACCAATCCGAACGAAAATGCAAAAACATGCAATGCAATCCGGGCACCAACCAATTAAATATATCAAAAATTGCCTGCCAATGTAATCAGCCTCAAGGTCTAGTTGAATGACATCATAATCCGCTGTTGCTATGGCAACAAACATTACTTCCCACTTCCGACATATCTTCAGGAAAAATGTCAACCCATGTCGTCTTGACTAGAGTGCTCAAGCCGAGAACCAAGGTTTCGGCTCAGGTGGCGACATTCGGTCGAATCCCAACAAAACGCACCCATCGAATGGTCGGTCTTTGCTCGGAAAACCAATGGAACCATTTGAGGGCACCTACCCCATAATGCCACATATAGGATCCATGGGACTGGTATATTTACCTTCATTTTGCTTCATCTTTATGGTAAATGTAGGTAAATATACCAGTCACTCCCATGCATCTTATCAGATCCTATGGGTGCTATTGACAGATGCCCCCGTAGACTTCCTCACCGATGATGTGCTCGGCTCCCAAGCCAGCACCCGGTAGACGCCCGGGCCTTGGCAAACGAAGCTCAATTTGGTGCGTAAATATACCCATACCATCCATGTATGATATATTTACCTACATGAATGGTTGATTTTTATGGTAAATGTAGGTAAATATACCATACATGGATCCTATGGGATATGCAGTGGTGCCTTTGCTGGCATCAAGCTGGCAACCCGGGGCTCAGTCGTTACCTGATGCACTGATGCTCTCGAAAGCCCGGCACAGGCGCCTTAAAGCGGTTGAGGTCTGACATTGTCCATGGGCTGTTTATCAGTTTCGATGCACAGGCGTGGTAAAACCGCCATCCTGATGGAGAGTCCCTGCTTGCTAAGCTTGCTTCCCAATTCTGTCAGGGCCGAGCTAGCTGTTAGCGCTTGGACAAGCTTCACGAGGTAGCTAAGTGTCCCTTCTAATGGGAGCTCGGCTGGCTGCTTCGGGCTGGCTCTTTCGCTCAGCTACTTCATAAATTTCCAACTTCTTGCTTCCACCTCCTGAAGTACTTGAACTGCATTGTAAAGCACAATACAAGCTCACGCGTTTGCTACTTTCAGGTGCTTCTGGCGCTGCAACGCTATTATGCACAACATTCAAAAATCAAAACATATTCAAAGTGCAAAAGGCTCAAAATCCCGAGTATTCAACGAAAGTGTACAACAGAAGCATTGTCTTGATGAAGAACAGGTTTACATATGACAATGGCTGCATTCAGATAGTCCATAAAGTCCATCGTACATAATATTCACATGTATACTGTATATTTATGTAACGTATTCATATCTACATATGGTGACTATGTTGTTATATCTCGGGACAGTTTACAAGTGTAAGTGGTCCATCAGCTGCAACACCAACTGGCCACCTTTTTTAAGCATGTATATAATACTAAGTATAGTTGATGGTTTCAACCCATTTGAAAAAATATTGGTCAAATTGGAGCATTTCCCCAAGTAGGGGTGAAAATAAACGTATATTTGAAACCACCAGTTATATAGCTAAGTTCTTGGAACATGTATCATGAAGGTGTTTGTAAACGGAAACACTTTGAATCTGCGTGTTTCTCCTTTGAAATCAGATGAATCTATGGCTACCAAGCTCACCCCAAATCAAAAAGGCGATGTCTTTCGGGCAAAGCATGAAGCCTTGGAGGCCAGGACTATTTTTGTTTCAGAAATCCGGCGAACCAGTTACAAGGTATAGTTGGATGTTTCCAAAAATAGTGGTACCCCCAAATCATCCCATTTTCATAGGGTTTTCCATTATAAACTTATAAACCATCAATTTTGGGGTACCCCTATTTTTTGGAAACCCCCGTAGATTGCCAGGCCTTTGAACCATCAACTGTATGAAGTTTTGGCATGATTCAACGCACGGTAAAGCAATTCTGCCTGGAACTAAACAGGTAAACATTTGGTAGAACCCCCCCCAATATAAAATTCATATATATATTCATCATCAACAGGTCGAACCCCAAATAAATATCATTTTTCAAGAGCCCTAAGTATCCTGACCCCTCAATGGCCTAGCTATTTTTGAGGACTCAAACCCTGCAAAAAGCAGCTTCAAACCCTTCCATTCCAGTGATCCTTAGGGAGGTCGAATAGGAATAGGTCATACTCAAACCTGCTCAGTTTCTTAACCTTAGCCTTAGCCAACTTTGTCAACTGATCCTCCAAACTAAGACACAGGCAACCAAAAAATCCCCACCAATCTCAGCTCTGCACTCTCCACTGTAGGCACCAGGCCTTAGCAAAAAGATCTAAGCATCAAATTGATTCGAACCCCAATGGGGGTGCGAAAGGATTAAACAACTACCCTCTGGTAAACTAACGTAGCTGGCTGGATTATCCCCATTTTTCAAAGGGAAATACATCTTCATTTTGGGTCCATTTTCCAGCCAGCTATGTTAGTTTACCCGAGTGTACTAAGCAAAACTTAGGTCCCCGGGACTAAAGGTTTATAACTCATGGTTTGTGTTGTTCTCTTTCGGAGCAACAGGCCACCATTTTTGGGGACCTTCTCAACAAGCTGATTCAAGGTCAACATGATGGTGACTGCAGCATCTGAGCCACGAAAAAAACCCGGGCGGATACTTTCCATGAGTCATCCTGGTTGTTTAATAGAGATCCTTTAAACGGTATATTTTGATCTCCAAATAATTGGGTAGGATTTCATACCCTGTATACCCTAAACAACTAGGGATTTTTTCATTGCTCATCTGGAAACAGGCCCCAAATCACATTTAATATGGTCAGGCAATACAAAAAAAATCCGATGGCAGCCTCATTTCAGAAAAACTGTTATTAAGAACTCATTTCATTCCATGAAAAATCTATACGCGCTATCAGGTCATTCCACAAAACTGAGGTCTATCAGTATATCACTTTTGAATCTCAATACAGCATTCGAGGAGTTCAACATGGAACTATATTGTGGTCTCAACCCATTTGAAAACTATTATATAATCAAAATGGGGTTCATCTTCCCCAAATTTTCGGGGTGATGTTTTTTTCCAATAATATTTGAGTTGCCACCCCACCTAGGTTGTCACCTTCCTACCAGGTGTAGTCACTCATCCTTTTTCTCGGGGAAAATCCATCCCTCCACGGTGGCTCGGTGTCCCGTACCCAGGTGTACATTTCGACCATGGTAATGGATTAAGCTCCCGATCCTGCAAGGTGAAAAAAAAGGCGTGGTATAGGGTGTCACATCGAATTAAAGGTTTGTCTTTGCCCTAGGGATCCTGGCTCACCGAAACTGAGGAATGGTTTTTAATGGAACCTAAATAAAGTGGTGAGGATGTGATTGGACACCGGAATCATCATCTGACAAGCTGATTGGATACTTATAGGGTTCGAATACTTGGCACCAGAATCTTCGGACAAAAAAACGAGTGTTTATTCGGCAAAAATCAACTGACTGACTGTTGTTGTTTGTTTTTTGTTTCGGAAAGGCGCGGATTTTTTTGTGGAGGGTATACGGGTATACATGTCAAAGTCCTCTTTTTTCTCAGGATATGATTCACAATTACTTAAAACTACACAAACCCCATAACCACTACTGACTATATACATCAATGCTTTGCCTCCAGGTCCGGCCAGAGCTCTCTTTTATTTAGCAAAATTGTTTTATACATCCATTGGGTTTTGATTGGAGCAACACAAGGAAATCACAGACATTAGTTGGGGTAAACATTTTTTTGAGGAAATTGGCATTCGGACAACAAAAACCTCATTGGGATAGCTGTGCAGATCAAAATTTTGTTGAACACTTTCCATTTATGGCCTTGTGGCTATCATTGGGACGTGAATTTCGGGGGATAACACTATACTTCTTGTCCTCCAAATGTTCTGAATAAGTTAACGCTGTCAGTGATAGCAACAAATCAAAACCATGTCATTTCAATATACACACGAATTGACACATTCGGTTTCCTGGGGATGAAGCACTACCAACTGAAGCACCAAAACCAAACATTGCGATTGAACCATCCAAGCGGTGGCGATTAGAGACACTGTGTATGATGGATATACGCTCCCAAATATATATATTTTTTTTTTTCTCATTTTTTTTCAAATAGACAACTTAAAATGATGACTTTGGATATCGGTAAGACTTTCCAATTTTCGTATCTATGTTTTTTTCCGAGAAACAAATCCGCCGTAAATCATCCAACATGTGCGTTTTGGCTCGTTGGGTCACGTATCACTATCATCATCTATCATCCACATCCATACCTTCATGTAAAATACGCAAAATCCACATCTTCTTAAAGACCTCGAGTTCAGGTTGGGACCCATCCCTCATCGACAAAAAGTTTTGAGAAATCACATCTGCAAGATCTATTTTGCAAGCTCCATGGACTTTTGTCAGGGTCTGATTGACGGGGGGGGAATTTTTAAACCAATGTTCGATGATGATGTTTTCTTTTCCACAGGTGTGATGTTGATGATGGACAACAAAAATATGCAAATCAGTTAAGATTGGGGAGAAGGTGGGCCCCTACGAGTACCAGTTATGAGTGGAGTTGTAACCCCTATAAGTAGGGTTATAACTCCAGTTACCCATTTGTAAGACCATTTATAGGGGCCCCATAACTCCACTTATAACTGGTGACGGATCCCCACCTTCTAGGTATACCGAACCCCACCATTGTTTTCCCCGCAGAAATGTTCCACCTGCATGCTCATGAAGGGCGCCAGGGCTTCGCCCTCCGCCAAAACGATGGCCTTTCGGAGGTAAGGGCGGCGTAAGGGCTGGTGGGATGGGCTGAAGGCCCCTGACAAAATTGGTTGAAATCAGTGGGTGTCCGGTGATGGATGGTGATGAGGAGAAAGTTTACATATCTATCTGCCCAAATGAAACAATATTTCACCAACCTGGATTTCTGTGAAATAAGGCGTCCCATTTCCCTTTCTAAACCACCATTTGGGGGCCCAGGTCGTGTGAGGTCCCTATAATTTGACCAGAGAGATGATATTTCCTTACCAAAAAAAACAGGGAAATCTCAATACCAAACTGGAAAAGGAAAATCATCTTCAAAAATGCCTTGGGATGGGATATGACATGTTAGTTTTGAGGAGGTTCCACTCCTGAAAACTAACATGACTGGCTGGAAAATGCCCATTTTCAATAGAAATTACATCTTCAACTGGTTTGTGGTTGAACCAACCCATTGGAAAAAAAACACACAGTCAAATTGGATCATGTTCCCCAAGTTTCGGGGTGACGTGTTTGGAAAATATTTGCAACCACCACCTAGTCCATACCTGAGCAGTGTCAGAAATATGCTAACTGAGGATTCCGTGAGACATGGAAGTAAAGGTAAATGAAATCAAAAACATGGATTCCATCAAAGCATCCTCATCCTCATCATCCTCCTCATCATCCTCCTCCTCCTCATCATCATCATCATCTGGCCACATGTTGCATCATGCACTCACCTTCTTACATGGGTCATGATGTTACCAAACCAAACAATCAACTATTTTTTTTCCGGAGAAATCCTTCAAGGTTACCATACATTAAATGATCCCGGTAGAATCATAAATAGTTGAATGATGAGAAGTTCAATGGAATTCAATATTGTCAGAGGAATAATACAGGATGATTAAATGATATCCAATCAAAAACAACATGAATGTTGATCAGTAGGCAAATGACTAGATCCGTGCAAAAAGTTACACGTATCATTTCAAAAAATATGGATCTGTTAGATCTCATTGGGAAAGATTACTCTTCCACACCATAGTTTCCTTTGAGATGATAGCAACAAGGATGGTGTTCATATGTTGCGCCGTGCCAACCATCGTTTGGTTGTGAAGGCTTGCTTCTTGTGAAAATATCATAGTATAGCTGCTCGATGCTGCGTCCCTAAAAGGGATTTGTTTCTTCATACATAGTTTTATTGCAATTGCAACTGATGATACGTTACTACCATCAAATTTAGGGAATATCTTGGATCTACCCACCACCCATTAACAGTGACAAATAAAGGTTATAGGGATTCCCTACGAAAGCTATATAATATACAGAATACTTATAACCCCTGTGGTGGCGATTGCATCCTTGGTGGGGGGTAGATCCAAGGAATCTCCATTTAAGTATCCATATGCCTCGTGATTCAAGGTGACCCAACTTGATCCCCCGGGGTTCCAATCATCGATTTCTTACAGGATCAACAACCCGTGGAACTCACTCACATCATGGGCAAACACGGACCTTTTTATACTCTCCATTCATAAAGGTTTCCTATGTTGTGTTCTTTCAGGATCTTCTAAGCAGTTTCTTTTTGTGACCTTCTATCAAAAAAAACAGTGCCAGTCAAAAAAGCCTCTTGGCAAAAGATCACCTGAATATACTCACTGTGAGTCTTTCGGTGCAAACAAAAACTCGAGGAAACACATCAAAAGTTTAATCACTCATCTCAAAGAAGAGAAAACAACTCAATACGACATCTCTACATCTTCCAAGAAACATATCAACATAGAAATTTAGCAACCAATGTTCGAAAACAAAACCTGGGAAATGCTGATGTTGTCTTCCTTTCTAAAGGTAACACTCGAACTTTCTTGCACCAATTCACAGGGCCGGCCGTGTATATATATATATATATAGATATATAGATGTTGCACCCCCCAAGTCGAGCGAAGCCAACACCCCATCCAACGTGCTTCCAATATATAGAATCTTATCTATGCCACCTTATCGATTTCATTTAAAAAAAACTGATGAATCTGAGTACCCTCCAGGGAATTAACATATCCCACCAAACGGGAAAAGGAAAAATCATCGACTTAAAATTGGCTTTTTGAGGGGGATATGTGATCGTTCCCAGGAGGGTAAACTCAAAAAAAACAACGCACTTCACCAAGCCATATTTCAGAAGCCATTTTTTGCATGTGTTGCTTTTCCTTTTTTTCTTAACCACCCACCTTAACGTAAGGTCGGCCCACCGGCAACCAGATCCCGACTGAGTTTCCGGGCTCCAGTCTTCTTATTTGCTTCATAGGTCCTGAAGAAAATGACGTTTTCTATTTTTTAACGACCTGACAACAAAAAACAAATACAACAAAAAACAAATACAACAAATACAACAACAACAACAACAACAACAACAACAACAACAACAACAGCAACAACAAAACCAACAACAAAACCAATTGATAATTGTATCTGAACTTTTGGGGAGGGAGATTCATATGGGATAAGGGCAAAACTAATGAAACCGTATAATATGTAACTCACGACAAGACTTTTTGTTGCTGAAAGTGTCAATCCAACAAATGTCAAAACAAATTATTGGGACATAAAGGTCAAAGTGCAGTGTAGCTAGTTCAATGCAGCACTTCAAAGATTGGCAAAGTATATGTACCCCTACAAGTAGGTTTTGTTTGCTTGAACAATAGGGCCCTGTGCGAAGGGCAAATGTACTGTTACTTTGGGCCCTGCGCTCTTTGATTTTTGAGCTCACTGGGTAAACATGGAGACACGTAGTGTGGCCGCATTGCATACAATGGAGGCATGCAGGCATAATTGTTCGCAGACTAAAAAAAACAAACAGCATATTGAAAAAATGATGCTAAGTCTATGAATGACAACATATCACCAGAAACAAGTGCAGACTCTTACTAATGAAGGGCATGATGCAAATGCTTCCTGTTTGATATTCAAAAAACTCCTGCCAGGATCCACCTCTGAGAATCCCCAACCCAGGAGCTACCACATCGTTGGTCGCTTGAACCAGTTTCAGGTATTCATCTGTCCTGAAAAAAAAGACAAAACGCCAAGATCTTGGGGTTTTGGTAGGGCCATGGTTTGCGAACAAACATAGAAGAATTGATTATTGATAAGCTACAAACCTCCTATAGGAACGAACATATCCCATTCAAAAGCTCACAAAAAAAAGGCACTTGTTGAATTTTGAAGATTATATTTTTTTTCCTTATCCTCAAGGTTGGAGATGTTTATGTTTGTTCCTTTCACTTTAAGTACCTTCCGAAGGATATCCAAATGTGTCTGAAAAACCTGACAGAACCACATTGGCTGGAAACTGAAGTGATGGAGACATTGACAGGAATAGCCGCAGCCGAATGGCTATTCTGAAGTAGTACTCTTGCACTGTCTGAGCCCGCGAAGACTAATATGGTTCACCTGAAAATCATCCTCTTGAAAAGCAAAATCATCTTGCAAACCTTCATTTTTCGGTTCCATGTTGGTTTTTAGGGGAGTAAGCTTTGTTTCACGTACCCCACGGCCATAACCCAAACTCTTCTCCAAGTTTGTGATTTTTTGAAATCAAACAATTTCCCCCCTGGCAATGCTCCCAGAATTCGGGAATGATCCGTTTGGGCGCATGACTCTACGAATTCCAAGGGCAAGGTCATCGTAGGCAAATTCCCTGCTCTGACTCAAAACCATTCATTTCAGATTGCCGATTGCCACTTTGGCTGCGATGCAGATGACTAGTCTGGTGAACCAACAAACACTGAACATCCCTGATGACATGTGGAAGATATACAGAAATATAAACATCTTACACCCCTGAAAATTTGACATGGAATCTGAAAATGGACCCCTTCTTACACCCCTCAAAAGTTAACATGGAATCTGAACTCTTACTTACACCCCTGCAAGCGGAGGTTCCTTTTGGAAACTATGTATTTTTTTGGGGTTGCAAAGCTTCATAAAACCCAAAGCTCCCAACAAAAATCATCCCTCACAGAGTAGATGGCCAGTTCAAGTCCTACAAGCTGAGCCCAACAAACCAGTTATAACTAATGGCCCCATAACTCCACTTGTGGTGGTGGTAATTGACGGGGTTGCCCATTTATTTTCGGCCATTTCATAGGGGCCCCATAACTCATATGTAAAACTGTGGGCCCACCTTGTATCGATTCATGTCTGTGTTTTTCAGATGCTCTCAGGTTGAAGGGGTCCATAGAAAAAAAACAACCTGGTTAACGGCAAATCAATCCTTGTGATGGTCATATACACACCCTGAAATTAATATAACGGTTGACGGAAAAAAATCTGCACCACTTACGATGAAACAAATGTTGGTTTTACACCACTATCAAGACCTTTAGGGGCATCCCAAGTGGTGCAGGATTTTTTCCATCTACCGTAGCACCTGAAAATAGGCCATCCCAAAAGGAGACGATCGTATTCCAACCATCATCCAACCATCCATTTTCAGGTGCTACGTTAGTTTCATGGAGGGTAAGTTTGCGAGACATGTTGAATATTTTCCACCGAAAAAAAAACAAAGTTTAACAGCTAGCGCCCCTGAAAAATGATGGTTGGAAGATTAATTTCCTTTTGGGTTTTGGCATGTTTTCAGGGGCGAGCTGTTAAGCTTCAGGAGTGTAAAAAAGGGAGAATCATTCAGCAGCAAAGACAAATTTGTCCCCTTCGAATGGGGAATGGTTCTCAGTGGTATCATGACAGTACACTCCCAAAGATTAACATGGAACCCGCAAAAATCACCCCACCCAAAAAGAAACATCATCTTCCAAGCCGACTCATTGTTGCTACGGGTTGTAAAAGCCGTTATTCTTTTCTTTCCGGTGTACATGTAAGTAACATGTTTTCCAACAAAATCATCCATCCATCCCTTTGCCAGCTTTGCATAATACTCTCTTTGGGTAGACCCCACTTCCGCACAGAGCGCGTAGCATTGATGGCCATGCCACCACCGCCTTGCGTGGTTTTGTTTTTGTTTTGCTATTCGCATTGGGATGAGAAATTGGGTCCCTCAGGAAACCGTTCAAGCCATTGATGGAAGAAAGCCTGCAACATGTGGGATGTGTAAAACCTTGTAAATGAATTGTCACGAAGTACTAGTAGGATAAACTACCTTAGTAAGGACCCAGTGAGTATATACAGTAACTGGTACATGATTTCTTCCATCAACAATGCACCCAAACAAATCTAGATCTATGGCAGAATTTCAATCGAGCTATGTTATGTTTACTAGAAGAAAGAAATGCATGTATGCAATATTGGGAAGAGCACCTTAGAATTACGGGGTAGGTCTCAATCCCATTGGTTTACTACTTAAAATCCATTGTTTTTCGTTGGTTTCCCCTTGGTAAATCGATCTTTGAGACTCACCCAAAGATATGATTTGCCAATCCATCCAAGGTTCCATGTGAGTCAGGTTTCATGTCATAGATGGTGGCTGTTCCCAGCTAGAACTCAAGACCAGTAGCGCAAAAAATCCACACACTTCCTCAATTTCAAGAAATGAACATGCACCATCCAGTAAATGGATGGAATACAGGTGGATGCGATACCTGGTTGGTTGAGAAACAGTTCACACATAATCAAATCAAACACATTACCTATTACCTCAAATGAGGGTGAAAAGACAAAATCTTTGGAGGCTGTTTGGAGACATCAAGTAATCACCCCTGCCATCCACTTTCATTCATCTTCCTCCTGCCTCGCGAACCACGTCACGTGCGCCGGTATTCTTAGCGGAACACGCCAAATTCGCCAAAAATGGTGTGAGCCAGGGTTCTACTACACTGCCCCAAAAAACCAACATAGCACCTGGAAAACAGTGATTGGAAGCTTCCGTTTGGGAAGGCATCTTTTCAGGTGCGAACTGTTAGTCTCCGGGAGTGTATACGTACATCAATTACAACCAGGTAGAATCGGAAACTCCAATGGGCACTCCGGAGAAGTGAATTCATGTGAATACCTGGCTTATAGATTTTTTTTAAACTAATGAACATATCGCTATGTGTTGTACCTAATGGAAAATACGGTTGATGTCAGAAATCCTGCAACTGGGATGTATTAAAATTCTCTAAGTAACGGAAATAACAAGGTAAAACTACCAACCTCAACTGGTGATCCCTGGATTTCCGAACCATCAACAGTATTGGCACCTATTGAGCTGGTGAAACCCTGATCACTGCGGGCACCAAAAATATCCTGGTTTTTCATCACGAATAGTTCCATGCTGAGGTAACCTGTTCACGTGTTGCTGTTGTTGTTGTTGTTGTTGTTGTGGTTGTGGTTGTTGTTGTTGTTGTTGCTGCTGCTGTTGTTGTTGTTGTTGTCGTCTTTGTCTTTGTCTTTGTCAGGCTGCATAGTGATTCAAAAACAACATACCAAACTACAGGTTCTTTAAAATCAGGTCGAATCTGGTCTTGTTCGAAATCCCAACCAAAACTGCACGACTATTAGATAAATACCCTCAGCTAAACTAGAATGGCAATGGACATCCACCTTTTCAGAAAGGAAATGCATCTTAAACTGGTGGCTTTTCCAGCCAGCCATGTTAGCTTACTGGAGAGTACCGGAGTGTATGATTTCAAGCAAGGTTGGGTCACACTAGTTCTAGATTTGTGAAAAGAGACCCACTGGTGGCGGGTCTTTTCATGATGGTAAAGTCCCTACAAACTCCCTTACTAGGTGGTTTTTCACTAACCCATTTGAAAAAAAATGCTCAAGTCAAATTGGATCATTTTCCCTTCAAGGATCGGGTTGAAAATACTCAATATGTGAAACCACCACCTAACTTACCCTCCCTAAAACTAACATAGCACCTGAAAATAGACCCCTGGAAAAGGAGATTCCGATTGGAAACCACCATTTTTAGGGGCTATGTTAGTTTTCAGGAGGGTAAATCACTGAAGAGATAGTACTATCACTGCCACCATCCTGGAGGTTGTCACACACTCTTCCCCAAGCTCTGAGTGCTCCCCTGCCGGCCGCGTTAGAAACGTTGTGGCGGGTTGTTGCGGAAGCTGTGATGGTTGGGCACCACGTTTTTTGGATTTTGTGGAAACAAAAATGAATGCCAGGTGACCTGTGCATTCAACTAAGTTCAGTTTAAAAAAAACATGCTGGTCAACATGAGCTGAAAAAATCCAGTTTTAGTAAACAATTTTGTTGATTGATAGTTTAACTATATATTCAATCTATCTCATCATATCATATCTGAAATTTGATCATGCAACTAACACTATATGATGACGTGACCTAAAAAAATTCGGTTCGACCACTTCCAAGGTGACCACTTGCTTCAAACTCACTAAAGAGAACTGCCTGATGACCTGATGGTGGTGTTGCCTCAGTCACTCCCATGTGGTCTACTAATGAAAAATGGCGACTTCGGCGGCTGCTATGGAGGACATCAATTTCCCAACGGCTGGTTGGATCGAGCAAACGACATCTCTCCACACTGTCACTGATACTGTTGATGGGTCACAAAATCCTGCACCAGTTGATAGGTAGGATTCGGATGATGATTATCCCAGTATTTTTTGAAGGGTTTTAACCAAGACATCCCAGGTGGTTGGCCTTGGGATTTCTTCCACCATCAACAGTATGAAGCATCACCAAAAATGGAAGTGGAATTACAAGGCCCCTGGAAGATGAGTGAGTTGCTCGTCTCCAGCATCAGCATGGTCATTTTCCACTTTCCATGATTACGGGAAAGGATACCCAAAACTTTGATACCCAGAACCAGCCGCAAATGACCAGGGACTCATCTGAGTGAAGAAACCCAAAATGATTCAATCAACAAACTGAATTGGTAGTTGGCACTTTGGTCAGCTCGGTTGAGAGGTTTTTTTGAAATCGTGATAAATTTAAACTGCAATAGGTAGTTTATCCAAATATATGCAGGGATTTACATGGTCTTATAGTTTAATACATGCATTTGATGGTGCGTGATTTCTGGACCATCAACACTATCATTCCCCCCTTTTAAACAACAAGGATCAAAACAAAAACTTCATAAACTTTTAATCATTGATGATCAATGATCATTCATAACCAGGGTGTTTTTTCAGCAGAAGTGCCGAACTCAAAAATCTGTTCGAAACATATCTTGGGCGTGGCGTGGCGTTTCCTCCCAGCAGCAGTGAGGTCCCACCAGGATTAGGACCACCTTTTTAGATCCAGAGATCCCCTGAAAACCCTTCACCTAAAACCACAGGGAGCCACACCCAAAACATAGCCGATCGATAGCCCTACCAACATTCTGTCTGTTTGGAAGAGATCATCGAGTTTCCAATTTCCTGAACTTCAGTTCGGGTTGAAGCATTTGAACTCACTACCATTTCGGACCACACAAAAAAAATGACTTAAAAACACGGAAGTTCATGGGGAATGACCCAAGGTCGTTGGAACCGCAGGCATCTGAAATTTTCACCCACCCAACGGACAGCTTGTCTCTTTTTTTAGCAAATTGCCAGGTTTTTTCCGCGTGTTGCCTTTTGGCAAAGGGAAGAAATCATTTCAATTGATTTGATACAATCGCTCGGGGAAACTTGCTAGAATCGGCTCGTGGAATCTATAGGTTAACCATGTTGCTCAACGTTGGCTGTATCTGTCCCAACGCAATTGTTGAGTCCTTGTTTGAGAAACCGAAAGGGACACCTTTTCAACAAAACTCCATCAGCACAATGTTTGATCATCTGGAGGGTTCCGTGTGAAGCATAAAAATGCCGATTATGCCAACCAAAATCATAAAGTATCCAAGGTTGTTGGTCTAGTTCAAAATAAAGAAGAAAACTCATACATTCAAGCATACCAAATCACATCAAATCACCAAAAAACATACAACAAAAACACTGTGCAAAACCAATCATAAATGAAACATCCTGCATCAATTGAGGAACCTGGAACCCAAAAATAGGAGATTCTGCGTAGTGGCTAGCCGTATTTCGGGACCATCAACATGAACAAATCCGTCAAGTGGTTGATTTCTAGCAAGGGTCGGATTTTTTTGGGAAAGGGATCTTTGTCCCATCCATCAGTGTCCTCTTGGAGGACCTGGCATGACGGCAGGTGGCTAAGCAGCACACCAGCGGCCTGGCACAAGGGTACCTATGATGCTGCTGATTGCTAGCTGGCCCTGGCCTCAAAACACCAAGATCTGCTGGGGAAGGTGACCGCTGGCAATCAGCACACATCACTGAAAAAACATAGGAAAAAACAACTCACAATAATATGGGCCGCGGTGTAAAAGTGGCCAAAATATAGGAATGGTCATGTATTTGTTTCAAAAAATGTGTTCTATATTATGATTTTGGTGTGCGAATGTGAACCATATACTCGTATGTACAGTAGTGATTTTTTTCTACTTGGGTTGATTTTCTCATCATCCCGCATCAAAGATCAACAACTGGCACGAAGTTCGACCATGGCACATATTTAAAAAAACCTAGCAGCCGGGTTTTGTCCCCAATGGGTCAAATAATGTACATGTTATCGTCATTCATCTGGCTGAAGCACACAAGGGATTGATTCGATTTGCCATGTATAAAATGAAGGATTTCCAGAAGTATATGCGAGTTTCAGAATAATCAAGCTGGTCAAATAATAACTCACCGGATTACCGGGTTCCCGGATTTCCCTGAAGTTATTGATAAACTATCCCGTGCTAAAAACTATAAGTACCTTTTCCAGTGAGGCTTTTGTGAGGTTGCCATAATTTGGATAGACTCATGACTGAGGAAGGTTTCATTCCATGATTCAACCATCCAAGTGTTGTGTTTGTATCTAAGGTTATGTTATACATGCTACCCTGGCAAAACTCGACGGCTCTAGGAAACTTTCCATGGACTGGAAATTAGCCATTCCGCTTGGCGGAAGGACAGAAATGAAGCAATACACCAAGGTGGAATACATTTGGTATATTACAGTAAGTTGCTAAACTGGCTGATGGTTTCAACTCGTCTGAAAAAAATATCAGTCAACTATAGGTACTCTTTTTTAGATAGTTAGCTATATGTTGTATTGAAAATAAAACTGGTTGAAGCCACTACCTACTGTATTAAACCCGATCGTTTCCCATCATTTCTTTTAGAAAAAACATGCCCCAATGCTAGCGGTCCTAACGTACGAAACTTCGGGAAAATTGGAAAAAAACGGAGGAAAATTCCTTCACTGCTCAAATTCCAACTTGGTGTTGTAGGCGTTTCCAGTACGAATCCGTTCCCACTCCTGCAAATGTTCATCAGGACGGTATGTATGATAATCTCCAAAACTCAGGAATGGATCGTGGAAGAGATTGGTCCTGGTGCAACAGATTTGTCAGATGTGACCATAGCATGGATGGGTAGGTTTAAAGTATCTTTTCAAAAGTTCAGGGAGAAAAGTGTGCGCATTTGATAACTTACGTACTGCATATATCTGTAAAATTTTGTATATGATTTTTGTTGTAGTACAATTACGATCAAAAAGGGAAGGAACAAAAACACATAACACAATGCTGAAAGGTGGCATAGTGAAAGGTCAGGATGAATGAAAGAAACAACTTTATTTCAACTCGAACTTAAAAACATACACTCCTGTGAGAGTAGCCATAATTAGGGATGCTTAAAATCATAACAGCGATGAAAACATAAAAGTTCCACACCCTTTTGCCAACAGGAAATGTTTCATCCTGATGTTCACCCTCGGCAATTCATGTCGTGAAATTATCACCCGTGTCAACATCGTGGCAACTTCGCAACTGTTGAATACCCATTAAACATGGTTGAAAACACATTCGGTGAAAGTCAACACATGGGATGTTGACAGTAAAAGAACCCTCTAATCTTAAGACTTAAGTACATTCACCACCAAAACGCAATCTATGTGAAAGTGCCGTTTTTGGGTGGGTTTCAGGTTAGTTCGTTTTCCGTGGGTGTAAAGGGTTGGGAGGATTCCCTCCTAAAGGCCATAGTGCTCAGCAAATTTTGTTCATTGATGCTATGAATCAATGAGAACACTAAAATTTGCACCCTCGTTATATTCCCTACAATGGGGGCGGGGGGGGGGTAGTATCATCTGTTCATCAACCAGGTAGGTCTTGTTGTTGTGGCTTCATCTCAAATCCATCATTCCCACTAGACCCCCAAAAACTACTCTTTCTCCCATAATCATGGAAAGTGGAAAATGGCCGTGTTTGAAAGGTGACTACTTTTGGAATTACCCATTTTTCACTGAACCATGGGAGGAAGGGTACGACAGATTCCACTGTGTTTTGGTCGCAAAAATCATCTGGGAAGCTACCAAATGTTACAACCTGAACTTGGCAGTCTGATATGTCTTCAACTACATAAAATTTCATAAAAACATCGAACCTTCAGCGAGTGGCTGATTGTTGGTTTGGGTTGGTCGTTTGGGATTCTAAAGGGTACCCTCAAGTAACAATCCCTTTCATAGGGGGATCCCAGGAATCCCAAACCACCAACCCAAACAACCAATTAACCATTAGCTGAAACCTCCACTCAACAAAAATAACACACATCAGCCTCATCACCGAGAGATCACCTTCCCCAAGTTCCAAGTACAAACTCTTCCCCATCCATCTTTTAACAGCTCGACCCCATCTGCTGGTTGATGGTGAACTTTTTTGAACGATGGAACAATCCTCAACCCTCCCAATATTATATATCGATATATATCGTATATATACGTGTATAAGCAAAATAAATAATAGGCACAACTTAGGTCCCCTGCTAAAGATTCAATTTTTAGTGAGTTACATTCGCAGCTGTCAAGTCACAGAGTGACCCTTTTAGTGAGTTACATTTAAAAATCAAACACATTTAAAGGGGCGGCAAAGGCTATAAAAGGGACGATTTACCCAAGATTTGCCAAGGTAACACCAATCCAACTGGGGAACTTTGTCAGTCCTGATGTCAGCTGGTTGACCATTCGAATGCAAATCAAAACGCGCAGCCAACTTCCCTTCGATGCCACGTTTCCTTGGCAAAAAGCGGAAAAGGGCTGAGGTATTTCAATATATAGACGTCCAACTACCTCCGGAGATAGTGTTTTAGGTGCGTTTTCAGGGTCCAAATACGGTGCTTGGATGTCTAGGGATAGACAGTAAATTCCTGACGATATGAACTTGCACCTTTTGAAGAATTCTATCCCTTCCCTGGCATTGAATTGGAGGTTCCAATTCTGAAGTTTAGACATCATCGTTTAGATTGCCAGGTTTCAGGACTGGTAAATATTTCAAACCAAACTGCTTAGATGAGGGATTCTAGTTCCAAATCGTTACTTGGACCCCGGACCCTGAAACCATATCATCAACATTGAAGGAGCATGATGAATATAATGGGACGGTACTGTTTCCAAACTGAACTATAAATTTATTTGCTGTTTCAAGGAGACAACACCAACAATTTTTCCTCAAACATAGTCTTCCACCCCCTTTTCCCGCTGTCCACCAAACCATCTGATAAATCCAGCAACGCATATTGAAAATAGGTGCCATTTTGCGGTGCCACACAACCTGAGCCAAGGGCTCATCAAACATGAACGAATGGTAGGTCTATTCACCGACACTTTGCCGGTAAAAATCAACGAAATTCACGTGGGCAAAATATACCATGCACAAATATCCCATGAGCTGCCGTGTGTTTTTTTGGCACCTAGTTTGATAAATATTTGACTTTCTTAGAAAAAATCGAGGACAAAAGTGAAATGATTTTGAGATCTTCTATGGATGATACTGTTGATGGGATGATTGCCCTGAGAAAAAATAATCTATAAATCTAGGTAAATATTCCATGCATGGATCCGTGATGGGCATTCTTTTTTCTATCTCCACCTGTTTGTCCCGTAATTGAGCCACAAAAAAAATAAAAACAACTCTCATTTTCCATTATACTGGTTGTTTCGCCGGGATCCTTGTAATGGTTAATGAAAGAATCCCCACGTAACTGGATAGTATAATCCACAAAAAAAACCTAAACAACCAGTTGTTTTTTTCAATTAAGACCTTATTCCTTGGTCAGTTAAGTGACTTTGCCAGCATTGCTGCACGCGATGCTTTCCACCACGAGAGGTACTGTACTCCCTGGCAGTACAACAAAGTCGTTTCTTTGATGGCAAAAAAAGGTGCGGAGATAGGGTAGTTGTTGGGAAAATGGCATTAAAATGCAGAAGTTTGGCAGTTATATACTACAGTAGTTCTCAATAGAGAGCACAGTACATCCTCAAAATATTCAATTGCTATATAATTGTTGAACGGAGCGTACCAAAAAAGTCTCCATTACTAAAAGCTCTGACTTGTTCTGGTGTCAAAGGTTATTTTTTTCCATCACCAATAGCTGAAACGATTGGAATACATTGACATGATCAACTCAGTGGTGTTTTCGTTGGAAGCCACACAAAAACCTGAGGAAGAAAAACCCACATCATTGGTCTTCTAAGTCTTCAAATGTCTGAACCTTCCAACTAAAATCCCTCGAAACGAGACTTGGATGATTGTAACTGTTTTTTGTTGGGGGGGAAGTCATCTTGGAGGATTTTGCCTTTAGGGACCATATAATCAAAGTCCATTGAAGTATATCTCACCCCAAAAGAATCTATAGGATATCCTGGGTGAAATTTAGGACAGCAAATAATTGGGATTAGAGTACCTTTCTGTACACTGTACAGCCTGACAGCCAATCATATCACATGTACTCCAGTTTTACGTCACATCCTACAAACTTGAAAAATGCACATGGAACCAAAAAATAGAGGTTATGTCAGATGATTTTCCTTTCAATTCAGTGAATTTTGAGGTTCAACATGTTAATTTTCAGGGGTCCTATTCCCCAAATTCTCCTGGTTGGCGGTTTCAATCCATTTGAAAAATATTAGTCAAAATGGGAATCTTCCCCCAATAGGGGTGAAAATTACAAAAATATTTGAGTTGCCACCACCCAGTTTCGTTGTCATCATGTCCCTCCCAACTTCTTGGCAGTCGATCACCTGGCACGATCACGACGTTGGCTCCGGATCTGTTGTTGCTGGCGCCATTTCACCGTGCAAGCCTGAGGGAACTTGGACCTCGCGGCAGGAAGAAATCCAGGTTGAAGGGTGGGGTGGACCCGAATCTATCCTTCGAAATGGATAGAAATGGAGCTTTTTTAATCAATTAAAATGGTCGAAACTAAATGGGTACATGGGGTTATAACCCCCTAAAAATTGGAAGTATGGGCCCATACTTTGAACTGGTAGGTGCCCAACCTTGCATGATTTTTTCTATTTTCATGATTTATTGGAAGAAAGTCTGCAAACACAAAGACAACATATCAATGACCAAGCTCATAACAGTCGAAGGTGGCTAAGCAAATGGGTTGAGTTGAAACCAACTTCGTACCAAACACAAAGCTGAAACTTTCGAGACAGGCACATGAAACTAAAAACCCATGTTATTTTTTGCAGTTTTTTGTTCAGCTTCAACTTTTAAGGTCGTCGTGTTTGGGAGGAGTCCAACATGACCCACACTGAAGTGACGCCTCTGCTGCTTAAAGCGAACCAAGACCTGAGGAACAAGCGACTAGTACGGAGAAAAAACATAGGGGAGACCTGGTCAAACGAAGGGTGAGTTTCAGGATGCCAATATTCCATGATTATCACATAATTACACTCCCTAAAACTAACATAGCCCCTGAAATAGGCCATCCCAATAGGAAATTAGTATTCCAACTTCCAACCGCTGATTTTCAGGGGATATGTTAGTTTCAGGGAGGGTATTATCTAAGGTAAAATAGCAAGAATGCTGCATTCGCTATGAGATGATAACCCTCTCTCGAACTAAAAAACAAGCATCACATTCACCTGAAACATAGGAAAGTAGTTGTAAAAACCACATTTTAAAGTGGTTTCTTGTTGGGCTTGGGCAGCGGTGCAGTTCTCTTTCCGTAGCACCTGCGTGATAAAAGCCATGAAACATATCTTTGGATGTTGCAAATGGACCAGCGATCTCCCATTTTGGGTCATCAGAACCATTATATTTTGCGATGTGGCCATTTGAATTTAATCTTTGGGAAACATTTGGATGTGGAAAATTTGATGTTGCCAAAATTTTGGTCATTTTGTGAAGGATTCATTCCCTCATCCTAAAACCTCACCTATTTATAGGCCAGAAACATTGGACAACTCCAATCCAAGGTTCTTTTTTCCGGGGATCAATGTTTCCACAAATGAGTCCGTTGTTTGGAAGGAACCATCAACAGTGAAACAAAACAAGACTGGCGATATGAAAAACCCATGTGGAAGCGGACACTTTGACATGTGCAAACCTGGGAAACAAATGCCGATAGAACCTTCTAACTCAACCGAATAAATGGGAGGCAATGAACAAATCTTGCCAAAGACCCAGCCTCGGCATTGTCATGGGCATGATAGGAACGCAAAGTGTGCCTGTCATCACATGACCAGTGGCCGCCGGTGAATGAAGAAGCAAGCATTCCGATAGATCTGCATCAAATTACATCCCCTGTGGGTCATGCATTGTAAACAACCTTGGTTCAACAGTTTTTTTCTCGAATGTTATTCCAATTCCAAATTCTTGTTCAACTGTCTTATCACACATAGCTAACCACCAGGTGATTTTATCAAAAAAGAAGGTGACGTAACTTTGAATATCCCCAAAAACCCTTGGGTGGAGGTCATGGTAGCAGGATTCGCAACCTTTAAAGGTCGGATCTTTCGCTGGTTTTTTTTCACCAACCCTCGATGGAAATGTACGCTGAACCATGACTCGTGGTAGGTATATCTCCAGTGTGTGTTGGTTGACATGACTCGTTGAAGTTGCCGGGTTTTCGCTGATTTTTTTGTAGGATTTGCTTTTTCGTAGGAAAAAGAATTGGAAATCTTGGAGATCTATCGGATGAATGAATGGTATACTTTCAGTATACAGTACACCACAATCAGGAGGGTGATAGTCCCCAACAACTCAATATAATCATATATATATAATAAAAATATAAAACAATAACAATAGATTTACAAACAAGATTAATTAATCTAGAACTGTATCAAAATATATGACTATATCATCAGAATTAGATCTGGTAAACAATATGCATTCCACTCAATTCTGGATTCCATCTAAACCAGTACACATCCTTCACATATTTTTTGTTCAAATTCCAACCTGAACCCGGAACCCACCACACTGAGATCTTCAAACTAGCGAATTTAGCGATAAAACTAATACCAGCCACTAACAAACTATTTGCTAACCAAACAACATACACAACTAACCTCAGGGTGGTGAAATCTTTGTCCTTTTCATGACCTTTTCTATTTTCACCTTTTACAATAATATATAAATAGGTCAATTTAGCTTTTCCAGAGAAAAAACGGCAAAATACTGCCAACAAACAACAGAACTTGCATTTTCCGCATTGCTTCGTTTTCTTTTCTATGTTGGCACCTGTCGTTTCCCATCTTGCAGCGCTTGCAAAAAAGGATCTGATCAGATGCAGAAACACCAGTAATCTCCTGGCAAAAGGATGTGAAGTCTTTTCTGCTTGGTGCGAACCACCCCCACCTTGTTGCTCGTTTGCTCGTCATCTAGTAGGGAAAATTGGAAAATGGTCATCCGTTTCTCATTTGCTCATCACTAAGCACAAACCAGATTGTTGACTACACCCGGAAAATTAACAGCAAAAGCCCGTGAAAAATGGGTGGTTTGAAGATGATCCTTTCTTTTAGGGTGTCAGGTCACATTTTTCAGTGCTGAGCTGATAAACTTTGAAGCATTGAAACCTCCCCTCGCACACCTTTTTGGGATAAAGGCACCCCTTCTACCGTAAAGTAAGAAAAAAACAAGTTATATGTGACTTATATATCTTATATCTGCCACCAAGAGTCCATAATCAATATAATCATCACTATTGAAATCTTGCAGGTCCAAAAAGTTCCGAATTGAATTCTGTTTTTAAATGAAATCGCATAATATCCCTTACTGCCGGGAGCAGAGCCGTGCAAAAAAAGCTCCACTGAATACCAGAGTTTCAAGTATCACATGCGGTAGAGTACAGTACCTGGGGCCCTAGGGATCCTGGCGAAAACTTCAGAGAATACAACGATTGATGCCTAGGGGTTTTTCGATCCTATAGGAAATCTGAATGTAACGTAACTTCCCTGGAAAAATTCGCAAATACCGCAAATACCTGCACATAGAAAAAGACATTCTAGTTCTAAGGTCACCCTAAAAAAATTCAATCAAAGAATGACATGTAAGTCAACCCTGTTCAAGTTTTGTATTCCAGCAACTTTCTTCAAACAAAAAACATCTTCCTCCAAGAAAACCCTGTGATCTCAAAAATTATGGTGCTCATACCGCAAGCAAAAGACACTGAATCCCCAACTCTCAAATCACTTTCCCAACATCACTACCTTGGTTGCCCAATATCACGAGTTGTGTCGTTTGACTTCAGTACAACAGTAGTTTCACCACCAAGGTCTCTCAACTCATTGGCAAATCTGCAAGTGAAGAGACTTATGTTTTTACATACATTAGTTTGGAACATACTTTGTAGTATCCCGTTTTTGTAGATGAATTTTGTAGTAGAATGCAGACGCTAATCTAGATACCTTGTATCCCAAAGTACTACTGAATCTATAAATCTGTATATATCCGGTTTAGGTATGTTTAGGTTAGCAAATGTGGTTTTTGTTTGAAGTACATACTGAAAGTCATAAATAACCCTTTCGGAACAGTCTCCCGGAGCTTGAAGTTACATGACTTTTATAGGGCGACCTTAAGGGACTTGGTAGGGAATATAAAGAGATGAATCATCAAATTGGAATCACATGGGAAAGAAACCGGTGATAGGTTCTTTTTGTTTCCCATAAGATCCATGGGACGATCGTATATTTGCCTACATTTGGTTGATTTTTGAAGTTTTTAAATAGGTAAATATGCCAGTCCCATGGATCCTATGGGTTTGGTTGAGGCGATTTTTGTTGATGGATTCTGATTTCTACCCATGGGATTCATCACCATTGTTGAACTACCAAAGAAGCAAATGTAAGTACGAAAAATGGAGTTGAACCTGTGGACCCCCAAAAAAAACATGGAAAAATGGAAAAACATGAAGGTTTTAGTAGCCCGGTCATAACCCCTAAACATGACGAAACGTGGGTTCCAAAAAAAAAAACATAATAGCTTTCTTTCCTTCCGAACCAAACACCCAACAAAAACTGTCCCGCCGAAGTCTCCGGTTTTGTTTTGTTTTTGGACGTCCTCGATGATACCTTTTAGACCAGATGTCTTTGATGAAGCTCCAATGGTCAAATCTGGATCTACATGGATGGTGTACTTGTCGCCTGCGTCATCACAAAGGCCGAAGAATGGCGAAAACAACCAAAAACAAACATGGGTGCAAAAACCATACATATATGAATACCTGGATCTTCTAGGTATGTAAAATTTCTGCCTTTTCACCAAACATACCCACCAAAAGGCAAACATTCTACATATTTGGAAGATCCAGGTATGATTGCTTTCTAATCTTTTTGCATTTCAACTGGTTGATTGAAACCAATTCTCGGCTAAAACATCTGGGTGAAATTGTCTTTCTGTGAACGCTGTGGGACTAAACCAAGCCAGCAAAGAAAACCTATCAGAAACATACATTCCTTTTGTTGTACGAAAAGGAAGCTCAACAAAAATTCAGTTGACCCGGCCGTCATCCTTCTTGTGAGGAAAGCTACTCCCCCCAAACCCCAAAAAATCACCCCGTGGAAAAGGAACATCATCTTCCAAACCTGGATGTTTAGGTTCCATCTGGAGTTGACTTTTTTTACCACCCAAGGGATCCAATCACCTGCTGAGAATGGTAATAGAACCCTAATACTATTGCTATTGAACACCCCAATCATCGACTTAAGAATATGACTGGATGCCTAGGGCCAGTACCAAAGTTACCATGTCCTTCAAGACTTGACCATCCGCATCACCTGCCTGTGTCCATGAAGTTCAAGGTGACCAGTACCTGAAATGTCTTGTGGAAACTGCACAGTTTCTGAGCGCCCAAGGTCAAAGTTGGGGCCATGCAATGGCGGCCGTGTCAAGTTCCCCTTACACACACAAATTGCATGATATGTTCGTATCATTTGGTTAAAGCTATGGTTTCCAAATCTGCCAAAAAGTAGATGTAATAGATTTGATAAGAGCAATGCCACCTTATGACTTTTTATAGTACTGACGCCCAACCATGAAAACCCAGAAGTAGCCAAGAAAATCCGTTTCTAAAATACAGATGTTGGTGATTCTTTCCATCACAACTGATGTCAAATAACGATTAGCTAGATGAACATTACATTTTTGTCAGTGTGTCAGTGAAACGACAATTGGGGAAAACATCTCTTCACTAAGTGCAGTTGAACATAGTATTCACCAAAACAAATATTAGAAAACTTGTCTTACTGTTTCTTCTCTGCAGACATGGTGAAATTGATCATCAACATCTAAGTATATAAGCCCTTTAGTGACGTTGATCATCTATGACCATTCTGGTTGATTCCTAGCAAATTCTACTATAGACTAGGCAGTTTTACAATCCCACTAAAAGAAGACGGTAGTAGTACTCATAGGATCCATCTTTTGTATATTTACTATGCCTTTTCCATAAAATAAACCAAATGTAGATGGATACTATTGGCCATGGGGTATAATCAAACTATTGTGTTTTTTTTCCATGGGTTCCACCCATGAAAGTCGTACCCGGATGAATGCACTACACAACTGCCATCGCTATAATTTAGCTAAAGGAGCCTGAAAAAGAAATGTTGAAAGTTTAAAACTTACAAACCTAAATTTTCCCTATCTAACTATGTAAGATCATGAAACACCCAAAAATTTGAAGCCTAGCCATTGGCTGAGTGAGATCAACAGTGAGTGAAGAACTCGACTTTACCGAGTTCAGCACTTCATTTGACTTGACATCTTGTTGAGGTCTTCCAGGTCCTTCGTTTACCCGGGCAGCGAGTTGGCAGTGAAGACATTGGAGATTGGGGGAAAAAAAGGCCACCCAACAAAACAGTAAACACATGTAATTACAAAGGAATGTTGTTTTTGTCTTGTAATTGTTGGCGTTTCTGTTTTTCTGTTGTTATTCTTGTTGCTGCTTCTGTTGTTCTGTTTGTTTGTTTGTCTTCTTTCGGGCGGTGAGTTGTTAAGGGAACTGGGGCTATGATACACTGATGCTAAGAAATCAACAAGGTCTCTTAGGTATCCAGTGACGGTATTTCCCCTTCACCCTGTAGATCCCCCAATAAGAGTGGTTTGCAAGTAAGTAGCCAGTGAAAATTATAATCAAGCATTCTAACAAAGTAGCTGCATGGATGATCCCTTTCACAAATTAAACCCTGGTTTGTCGGCATGAAATTGGAGGGTACTGGGATGGCGGGGTGATTTTAAAATACAACCAGTTGACTCCGATACAATCTCCGACACAAACTCACTTCTTGGGGCTCTTTTTTCAGTTGGATAAGTTCCAACTTTTCTAGATTGAAGGATCAACAAAAAGCAATTACCATCCCCTGAAACTAACAGTTCGCACCTGAAAAATGAAGCTTGGAAGACTAGTTTTTTTTTGAGAAGGTCTATTTTCAGGTGCGAACTGTTCGTTTTAGGGAGGGTACGGCCAGAATTTTTCCAGAGATGTTTTCGACCTGCAAACTTGTGGGATTTGTTGGAGCCTTGGGCTCCAATTAAAGAGGCTCTTCGGATTGAGAAATTTAAATGGAATTCAATTGATCTGGTTGAAATACATCAATATCATTGGATCAACAAAATATCAATTTACATGGAATTCAACCAATTTACAATTTACATGGAAAATTACATTGATTGGAAAAATACATCATCCCTGTAGCTCATGAGTTCAACCAATATCAATGCTTGGCCTTATGCATTCACATCTATCATCTATCATCTATGTTTCAATCTCGTCCTATCTGATCCACGCGTTTGTTGTTTCTGGACAATCACTTTACAGTCTATATGTTCACGCGACAAAAACAGCTTGTGGGCCATGTATAGCATCACATCTGAACATTTCAGTCAAAAACATGCAGGAATTACCGACCAACAATAAGTTAAAAACTGGACCTTCCTGGAAGTCAACGGTTGACATGTTATAAATCTTGCCATTCCTCCTTCCCTCCCCCAAACAAAAACGTTCCACAGCGCTGTCCAGTGGACTCTTTTCGGTGGCCTGTCACAGTCCCACGACTGGAAATTTGGAACGACCCCCCTGTGATTGCAAGCTGATTTTTTTTGCTTGTGAGCTATTTGGGTGGCAAGCCAACAAAGGTTATTTGATACTTTCAATTCTTTGATGTGCTACAACTAGGTGGTGGTTTCAACCCATTTGAAAAAATATGAGTCAAATTTGATCATTTCCCCAGGGATCCGGGCGACAATAAAAAGATATTTGAAACCATCACCTACCTGGCAATTCTTTGTGACCTTTTTGGGATGCTTAAGTGACCCTTTTCAATGGTTAAGTGACCTCCAGCTACAGTAGCGGATAAAAAGGTCACGGCTTGAATCACCTGGTAGATAACTTCTGTATCAAAATCGACTCTTAGCCAGATTTTTACACTTCCGGGTGACCACCGACTCCTTACCACCCGAACTTTCCCCGGAACTTTCCACTCAACCTCGCGAAGGTGCACTTTGACATCTTGCCATCTCCTTTGCACTGAAAACTTGGAAATTTTTCAAAATTCCAAAACTGGTATTCCTGGTTGGTGGTTTCAACCAACCCATTTGAAAAATATGAAATATTCGTCAAATTGGGTTCATCTTCCCCAATTTTCGGGGTGACAAATAAAACAGATTTGAGTTGCCACCACGTAGTATTCTGTTTGTTGTTGTTTTTTGTTGATGTCGTTCCTGGAAAAAATTGTATTAAAAAATGGGTGGATTTACCTTCCCATCCTGAAATATCTGCGTGAACACCGACGTTGAGGTTGGTAGTTTTTTGCCATTATTTTACAAGGGTTCTTTTGAAAACATCTCAGGTGTGGTTGGCCTGAGGATTTCTGAAACATCAACAGTATTTCAAATACCCAATTCCCATAGGATCCATGTATGGTATATTTACCTACATTTACCATAAAAATCAACCAAATGTAGGTAAATATACTATACATGGATCCTATGGGATTGGTATTCTGTTTGTTGTGTGTTTTTTCTAACCTTTCTGGAGACAGCTAATGGTTCATTGTTGGTTGGGGATGTTGGTTTGGGATTTGATCATGGTAATTCCCAAATAATAATCCCTAAGGGGATACTAGGATTCCAAACCAACGGGCCCCAAACTAACAATTAACCCATAGTCGACCCAAAATTCAGAGAGAATAATGAATAATAATTACATGTAAAACTGTTGTAAAACCACCACCTAGATCACCTAGACCAAGTGACTATGAATCCACCTAGGAATTGTATATTAAAAAACTGGTGGATTTATCCCCTGACTCCTCTATGGAGTTGCCCATTGAAAAGCCACACATGACTGACAGTTCTATGGAAGACATCAAGGCATTTACCGCCTGGGATGTACAAAAAAAAAGCTGCAAATAATGGGATAATGAACTACCAACCTCAACTGGTGCAGGATTCTTCCATGAACAAACATTATAGTATAGGAAAGTTGTTTCTACCTACCAGGGATCCCTGAACTACCCATTCTTCTACCAGTCAATGAATAGTTGCTGGTGATTTTTTGCGGTTGAAGTTCTGTCTTTGATATTCATATCCTACTCTAAGACATCATTTTGAGCAGTATTTCCAAATACTCCTTTTCATAGCATGGGTTTTCCAAGGCATATTCCTGGCTTTCTTGAAATAACGAGAAAAAAACTCACCACCCGGAAAAAAACCCTAGAAAGCAGCAAAGTTCACGACAGATTGGGCATTTTGTTGGGTCACGTTACCTTCAAACTTTGGGGCACATGAAAAAGTGTGGCGTACCTGGTGCAAACAAAATATATACAGTAATACCTGGAACCCCAAACAACCATTTATAAATCGTTGTTTCAATTGGATGATTCCAAATCTTTATATAGAAAATGGTTGTTTCACCAAACATCCTTTTATAAATGGTTGTTTGGGGTTCCAGGTATAGTATACAGTATCTGATGAAAGCTTCCTAGCTTCTCCCTGTCCTGTGGTGTTTTCACTTCGCTTTCTTTAGGCTTTCCTTGGTTGGAAGAATTCCAAGCACTTTTCAAGGAAACCGAGCCCACCATTTGGGGGGTGATTTTCAGAAATTGTCAAATCAACAAATGGCGGAAACTTTGAACACATTTGGAGGTGCAAAATAAAAACAAGTGCTGGAAACTATAACCTTGGCCAATGAGCAAAAGAAACAATGCTTGAACCAAGGCGACTTGACGATTGGATTCAGCAAATCATGTCGTTTAGGCTTATTGGTGATATCCTAACCAGTCCTTGTCATAAAAGAGAACGGCCAAAGTTGACAACTTTGTTGTTGACATGACAATACATGCCACGGAATTTTGAAGCATATTTGTCAAATTATATATGTCATCTCCCCAGATTAGGAGTAAACATTAAAAAAAAACATCTTTCCATCCACCACGGGGTTCTGGACCCGTGGAATCAAACTCAAACCTTTGGGAAGAACTGGGTCCCTCAACAAAAGATCCAATCCACCTGAATCAACCTCAACGGTACTTGACCGCCAAGTAACTAAAGAAGTACTTGATACGTTCCATTTCCGCCACCTGTTTGAAACTCGCACATTCCAAGAACATGTGCTGATCCGCGGGGACGGGGTGGGCCCCTTGGGTTTCCAAAAAAAGGATAGACCTCCACAGCTGCCTCTTGGTAAACTCTTGACAAAATGTTGGTACAATTTTATGGTCCCTTGCTAGAAGATCGATGTTTTAGTCTGTTCCATGTGGAACTTGCCATCATATATCCACTTTGGGGTTTCCCGTGATTTGCTAGGCAAAAATAGTAAATCATCACGCGGAAAACCAACCTCAAAATTGAAACTGCGACATACACCCCGAACGATTAACATGGTTCACCTGAGAATACTTTGGGCCCCACGGAAAAGGAAAATCATCGGCTCCAAACCATCAATTTTTAGGTTCGAGCTGTTCATCTTCTGGAGTGTATTCATGAATCTATTCCAAGATGGTGATACTTGGCTGGGGGGTAAATCAACATGATTACCCTCCTGGAAACTAACATATCCCCCCAAAAGGACACTTTTGAAGATGATTTTCCTTTTCCCAAGGTGGATATGTTAGTTCCCTGCAGGGTAGCTTTCACAAACCCGGGAAGATCCTGAAAATAAATGGGAGTTTTCTCCAAAACATCACATCATTTGTGTACCCTTTTTGGTGGGTGATGAGGAATTTGGGAGTACCATCATAAGGAGATGGATCTGGGGAAAAATATCACTGGTTGGTGGTTTCAACCCATCTGAAAATATTAGTCAAATTGGGAATCTTCCCCAGGTAGGGGTGAAAATTAAACATATTTGAAACCACCACCTAGATCATGTATGATTTTTTGGGAAAGACTCCCTTACTGAACTCCTCACTCACTTTAGCTTGTGGAAAATATCTTGGCCAAATCATGACCACCCCCCCATTTGCCGTACAATTTCACCTCAACAAAACTCCAGGGAGCCGAGGTTGATCAAATAATTACCCCTTTTTCGGGTGCTTGGTCAAGGGCTAAGTTGAAGGTTTTTGTTGGTGGCACCGGTTGTGACTCAAAAAAATGAGACGAATGTCCTGGTTGGTGGATTGTTTGCTTACATCTTCAAACCCCTCAACTCCAAAAAACAACAAAGTTTCTCGCAAAAGTTGTTTGGAAGGTTTTTCTTTGGCTCATGGATATATGATTACCTTTCATTTTTGGTTGGATTGATTGACGTACATCAAAATTTTGGGGGAACAAAATGGAACAAATTAGCACCTCATGATCATCTTTAGCAGCACGGGCGGCCCATAGCTCTGCTTCTGGATCCACTGTAGAAGGGCGGATCGAGGAAGTCTGGCGGTCCAGGTCGGTGTTGCAGTTTGATGACGACAAACCCAGATATTGAAAAACCCAAACTGCATGTGGATGTTTCCGACAATAGTAGTACCCCCAAATCATCCATTTTAATAGGGTTTTCCATTATAAACCATCCAATTTGGAGTACCCCTATTGTTGGAAACACCCATATAGCGTTAACCACTCACTTCTCTTACTTTTCTGCTGATTCGACTCTCGACGTACAAAAGAAACATCCACATCATTTGTGTCAACAAGTCACTATGTTGGGGATGGTCTTCCCAACTTTAATAGGAATCTTTATAATGGGTATATAAACCCCTCCTATTCGGTTGATGAGTTTATCCCCTATTAGATGGAAAACAATGGGAGTTTAGACCTCACAAGCACATTTGACATGTTTTGCACTTGGCATATAAGTGGTATATATTGCCAATTGGGTGATTATATGCTACCTACCACCTATTAAGGGAACCAGGAAACTCCATTGACTGCACCTCCACCTCAAGCTCCTTGGGTTTTTTCAAACGTCCGCAGCATAACAAGGGACGATTCACCTGGTAGCTGAGGAGTCGTCATCCAAGGGGAACAAGAAACACTCGTGAGGTTTTCAAAAAATAACATTTGTATAGTTCAAAGTAAGAACAATCTAAATATGAAAGAACATGTAAGATGTGTGTGTGTGTGTTTTTGTTTGTTTGTTTGTATGTTTGTTTTGACCACTAGAAAATTTAGCTTCTACCGATCTATTTACTCTAGAGATGTTTCAGGTAACGAAAACCTTACGATTAGGAATTGGCCTTAAAAGTCATGTTCTTAAAAAATCTACAATCATTCTGGCAAACTTACAATAATTCACCAACCTAGATTTCCCTGAAACAAAGGAATTTCCCTTGCTAAACCACCATTTGGGGTGAGGTCGTGTGTTGTCGTTTTTGATTTAACCAGATCATTCATCTCCGAGATAGCCAAACCTGTAAAAATTCTATGAGATGATCCAAGACGTGCTTAGACGAAACCGAGGGATTTTAGCTCCAAATCCCTCCCTGCTATGAAGGGATTTTTTCGATGGGACCCCAAGCTCCAAATCGCTCCTTGCCAAGCACCAGCTAGTGATTATCTAGTGATTATACATAGTGCCGGGGCAATGTGAACTCCTACTTGTGGCATGGTTGATGATCTTCAACTCTTTGTGGAGATTCCTATACTTGAGAAGGAGAAACTGAAGTTTTCTGTGAAAGGACGTGCTTGAAAAGGTCTTGATAACGCCTATTATAAATAAAGCGGACATGTAATCTCTCTCATAACCTCTTGACGTGACCACTATTACCCCTCGAGAACCGGTATTCTCCATATTCTAGTAGCCTTGACTGAAATCTTCTCTTCACCAGCCATTGAAATAAGCTCGTTGACAACTGCGCGTCAAATTCAATCACACTATCAAGTAGAAAAACCAAACATAGATTGAAATCGGTAGTTGATCACCTCGAATATCCCCATGTGTTACTGAATTGTCCAAGGCCCGCTTTTGATGGAAATTGTCTAAAACCCTTCATATATCTTGCGATCTTCCTGATGAAAAATATGGATTGTGATGTCCACATCAAATCAAAGTGTGTATATAATTATATAATTCAATGTGTAGCTCCAACATTCCCTGATATATGTATTCTTCTCCATCCTCTCCAATTCATTAGGTCGACTGGTTGCTTGTGCCCAAAATAGGTCTCATGTTGTGGAACAATTGGCTTGTGAAATAAACCCATTGGCATATGGGTGTTTCCAAAAATAGGGATACCCCAAAATGGATGGTGAAAATAATGGAAAACCCTATTAAAATGGATGATTTGGGGGGGAAAACCCACTATTTTCGGAAACATCCATATTGAACCTTGAACGGAAATCTAGACCTACCAATACACACACTTATGGTCCCAATCTTGCTGTCCAGATTTCCATCTTTTTGGTCACCCAAAGAATCCCCCAGACTTGTCCCTTTCAGGGTTTGCTATATTCCCCTCCTAAAACATCATTAAGATAAAAGATGGTGAAAGGAAATAACCATGATTTGACAAGCACCAAAGCCGGTGATGTTTTAAAAGCCAGAGCTCCAAACCTGAACAAATCATGACTAGTTGGTGGTGGTTTCAACCCATTTGCAAATAAATAGTCAAATTGGATCATTTTCCCAGGTGGGGCTGAAAATAAAAAATATTTGCAACCACCACCCAGATGACCAACTTGAACCAACAAAAAGTTCCACCCAACAGATCCAGGAAGGGTCGGACCGGTCCCATCAGGATTTTTAGCGTCGACTCGGCGTCATCATGACCCGTAAACTTTAGCAAACCACATTTGAACGATAAAGGGCACCTGGAACCGAAAGGGCACCTGGAACCCCAAGTGTCCTATTTGTTTAGGCAACTTTACCCCTAAAACCAGCAACTATTGCCTTAAAAAATAAGGCACTTGAAATTTCCAGGCAATTGTTTTTGTTGGCAAAAAAAAATGGCAAACATTTCCGTACGAAACCAACGAATTTGCAGCTTCCCCCACCTGACAAGGCGACACCGACGCACGTCGAGCCCAAGGGCGTGGGCTGGATGTCGCGCCCGTCAGCGGCGCATTGATGGCGTCCTGTCGTGGGAATACCAAGCATAGCCGGGGCCGTGGTAGAAGTTAAGTTGTGCAGTTTGTTTAAACAAAATTGATGGAGATGGATCTGGGGAAACATATCATTTATGATTTTTTGGGGAAAGATTCCCTTACTAAACTCTCTAGTTGGTGGGTTGAACCAACCCATCTGAAAAATATGAGTCAAAATGGGTTCATCTTCCCCAGGTAGTGGTGAAAATACAATAATGTTTGAAACCACCACCTAGTTTAAGATGATAGTATTTTTTGGAACATATTTGTTTCCATGATGTGACTGTAGTAAATTGTCTTTGTTTATAATCATTTAGGAGGAATTGGTACTATAGCGCGATGTTGAACCTAGGCTAGAAAAGATATTAAATATGTTTTTTGGCTTGGCCGTAACATTCCCCACATTTTCTAAACAACTTATGCTGATTGCCCAGGTAGCCAACACCAACCTGAAAGATCAAACAAATCAGGCAAGTCTTAGGTCCATTGCAAAAACAAACTAAACTTGTTTTTTGAAACATATCCCATAGCATCCATGGGACTGGTGTATTTACCTATACATCCTATACATTTACCACAAACACATCAACCAAATAAAGGTAACTATATCTGACATGGATCCTGTAGGTATGTAAACTCCAACTAAACCAAAGGGGAGAAGGGTCTAAGGAACTATCAGAGTTTTAAGCCAAGAATCTACACACCATGATCGTTAAACTTTGCAAAAAGACCTGGAAGTTGGAAGAAGTTTCGAGTGATACTGTTGATGGAAGAAATCCTGCACCACCTGGGATGTAAAAAAACTTGTAAATAATTGGATAAACTTCCCATCAACTGGTGCAGGATTTCTTCCATCAGCAGTATGAACATCTATGGCTCAAAATATATCAAAGTTCAAGAAATGTCAAAAATTGGTGGTTTGGGTTCATGGTTTGATTTCCTGGGATCTCCTTATGAAAGCAATTTATTGTTACTTTGGGGTACCCCGATTCGAATCCCAAACCACCAACTCAAACCACCGATTGACTACTGTATTAGTTTAAAAGGGTGAAGATTTCCCAAAAAAAATCCAGATTTCAAAATTGGAAGAGTGGTCCGGTGGTCCCAAAAGTTCTGATACCTTAAGCTTCAACGACTTTCAGCAAAAAACTAAATCAGCCCTGTGACATCTCTCATTTTTTGGGTCTTAGTCTTATTTCTTTAACTCAAATACCACCTGTGCATAGAACGAAAACAACTTGTTTGCAAGCTAACTATGCTAGCTTGTAAATATAGAGATCTGTATAGTGGCTTATCCCTATGCAGCCTATGCAATATAGCCTTAACGAACTATTTCTTGTTACCTCCCTCCTTTTTTGTCCTACCTCCCAACATCATTCCCAACCAGCTCCTGCTGTAGCTGTTCAACGAGACGTTCGATCCTTGGTGGTGCAAAGCCGCTTGGTGTTGCCTGTGTACAGATCTGCAAGTTGATAACCTGGGATTCTTGGGATAAATTATGTCACTACCAACCTTCGAAAAATAACAAACCTATCAGACCGACCCACTGTTTTGGCATAGAATCCAGGTAGAAATTTTGACCTTCAAAACGCGCCCAAAAAAGGGATCCATATTTTGTGGCCTCACCTCAAAGGGTCCTAAGTCCCAGGGCTTGTGGCACAAAGGCCAAAGCATTCATCGTATCATTTAGCCAGGCATTTCTTTGGAAATCGAATCGGAACACATGAATTTTGCACACTTGAAATGGACATGGCTTGTTTGGTTTCAACTCAACCTATCTAAAATTAAACAGGTTTCTTAGTAGTCGATATCTTCCCCAAGCACCGAAGCATGAGGCAAAAAAAACAACAAAAAACATGACATGTTTTGAAACCACCTTTACCTGCCATAGCTCAACTTGAAGGAGTTTCCCGAGGTCACGAAACAACGGCAACTGGAAAGGCCGACGTGAGTTTTTTGTTGGGAGGGAAATTAATCAAAGTGCTGAAACAAAAAGGATAATTGTTTTGTTCCAATGCCCTAAGAATCATAGGACCCTCCCATAGAGGGGTTTGGATCTGTAAAGCAGGGTTCAGGGATCTCCAAACCACTGGTTTTGAGATCCCATGATTCTTAGGGTGCGTTTTTGTTTTGATGACTTGAAATTGGAAATTCCAATGTGATTTGACAACATGTTTTCTAGTTAGTGTCGCAAAAACGTTTTTTACAACACACAAGGTGGGCCCCTACTAGTTATAAATGGAGCTATGGGGACCATATATATACATAAATATATATATATATATGGCCTTATAAATGGGTAATGGGTAACTGGGGCTATAACCCCCTATAAGTGGAGTTATAACCAATTTTTGTGGACATCCCCAACTGCAGTCTAAAGGCTGATGATCAGAAACGTGCCATTCTCGTGCGGAACGTTGGACACCTGCGCACCGCTTCCCAGTACTTTGTCCCAAAATAGCATGAAACCTGAAAATCATTACTCGATATGAACAGATTGAAAAGGACACAGCTTGAATTTAGGGAATTTTGTCGCTCTTGGCTCTTGACTTTAAACACAAAAGGGGTGTGCATCATCAGTGATGTTCAATTTTAGTTTTCACTAAAAACACTCCTTGGAAGTTTTTCACAATTTTTGAAAACATGTGTGGTTCGTTTTGGATGAAATTTAAAACCCATACTTGAAAACATGGTGGTCAGTGGTTCGTATAGAAAACCTATTCAAAAAAAATGGTGGTCGGCGGTCGGACTCCCAAAGTTTGATGCAGCCATGTGTTTCATTCAATGCTTGGATAAACAGAGTGCCGCCAAATTGATGGTTGAACAATCCCAATGCCCTCATTGAGGACTGGACACACTTACTATTGATCTGTAGGGCATAGGATTCCATGGGAAAACGGTGTATTTACGTATCCATATTCCTAGTTGATGGTTGAACCAACCCATTTAGAACATATTAGTCAAATTGGATCATACCCCAGGTATCCGGGTGAAAATTCAAAAATCATTGAAACCGCCACATAGGGAAAAAAAACATTTTTTCCTGTTTTCCAGGGTCAGGTCTGCTCTTCCAAGGCCAAATGTTCCCTAACTTGCAAACACAAAAACAAAGAAAAACAGGTCGTTTTTCCCTCATTGTTCCTTTTTTCGACTTGAATCAAAGATGGGAATTAAAAACCTGCAATTCTGCAAGGTGGTTTTTGGTATCTGGTAAATTCGGGTTGGGAGGAAGGTCCGCTTGCCACTTGAACTGAAGTTTCACTTACCAACTGGTTGCTAAGAACTGTAGGCCACCAAGATGGGGTTCCTCGGATGTTTTTTCTCAGCTCAATTAATTACTCTAGATTTTTTGCATGAAGGTGTAGAACTGTAGAACCCGTTCAACAAAGTTAGTTTGGAAACCAATGTGGTGGTCAAAACACAAAAACGTGACATAGATTAAAATGTGGCAATTTATTCGGCCAGATGTTTGTATCCCACCATGCCACGACGAAACCCACCATGCATTGACATTGAAGTTTTCACTGAATTGGGATCAAAACGCTGCAAAAACTACAGCTGACTATCCTTATGAATCTCTATTTGACATGTTCCCCCACAATGCTGGAGCTACCGATGAACAAAACTATGAATTTCAAAATGCCATGTTTACCTTTGTTTTCCCCTCCATGTTACCGCCTTCCGCTGGTGCATCAGCATCTGTAGAAACCGAATCTTGTGATGCAGCTCGTGCACGCGAAGATAGTGGCCGCAAGCGAGGACTACCGCCCTGCAGGTGGATGCTTCAACAGTTGGTTCGGACGGGGTGGGTTTGGCAGAAAATCGCACGCAACCTATCATCAGCCAAATGGCGGAACATGTGGGTGGAACAAATTTGTTTGAACATGTGCATATTATTGACACAAACAGATAAATGCACATACGAAAAGACATGAAACGTTTTTACGCAAAGATCCAAACAAGTCTCACAAATCAAAATACAAAACTACAAAACAATGAC
The DNA here is from genome assembly GCA_000507305.1 of Breviolum minutum Mf 1.05b.01. Classification (NCBI taxonomy): domain Eukaryota; class Dinophyceae; order Suessiales; family Symbiodiniaceae; genus Breviolum; species Breviolum minutum. The sequence goes on from DF239760.1 coordinate 63,747, forward strand.
TTCGCAAAAAAGCAAGCACCAAAAAAATAGAATTCAACATCATTGCGTCACATCATTCAAAAAAGCACTTATACATTCTACCTTCCCTGAGCATCCGATATTGATTCCAATCAATAACAGGAAGTTGTAATTGATTTCCATCCAATTTCAATAGAAACTATTTGAATTATTGATTTGCAAATTCAATATTTAAAGCCTTGTTTTTGAGGTCAAAAATCAATAACAAATTCAATAACAACATCAACAACAACATCAATATTTCCAGAAAAAA
>DF239760.1:75492-198507 GCA_000507305.1 Breviolum minutum Mf 1.05b.01
TCATGCATGCACACATATCATGCATGCTTGTCAGCTGCACAAACCAAACAGGGTAGCATGTTGCATACAAGCAACTCTGCCGATGAAATCTTCATCTTGCCATGTTGAGAAACCTTGGGATAACTTTGTGAAGCCACAGAAAGATACCGCCTGCAGTTTTTGACCGAGTCACTGTTTGGACTCATCACCCATTTTGCTCCACGCAAAATCTGGTCCTGCATGAACAGCCTTGGCTTTTCTTGCCCTGGAACTGGAACTGTCCATGGAGCTAACAGCATTTTGGCATTGTCAATCCATGCACGAAAGGTGCCCTATCTCTTGTTGCATGTGCAACTTGGGCTTGGTATTGAACAGCTTCCAGCCCTTCGCATGCGCATAAGATCTCAAAGCGCTGTACCCTTCCTGGAACAGCAGTGCAGAACACAAGTGCTTGGACTGAGATTCAAAACCGCTGGGTTTTTGTTCTTTGGGCAAGGCTCTGTCATGCATTGGCATGCCTTGACACATCGCACTGCAGCATCTCGAGGCAACCAAAGTTTGCGGCCCATGGTCTGAAAGTATGTGTTTATGGACACAAGTGTCCAGCGTAGGAGCCCAAGAGCATCATGTGGAGCTACCTGGGGGTCTCGATGCCCGGTCCATACATGCATGCATATGAAGAAAAAATGAACAAACACTTGCAAGATGAATGGCGACAAGCTACATGACCATCCTCAAAATTTCCTGCTTGCACCATTGCTAGTAGCCACTTACAAAGCAAAGTAGTGTCGAATGCTTTGCCACATCCACCTGGATACTGCTGGAGCCTTGGATGGAAAATGACCATCATGAAAGTACTTAGCTGCTGTGCACAGCAGTGACAAGCCATTGCTGCCAGCACACGAAGTCATCTTGAAGGTCTTGAGCTCAAACTTATTGAGACTTGATTTTTGTTTCATCCCCACACACCATGCGTGGAAGGACTCATATGCAGATTCAAGTCTGGCTTCCATGGTGCTGCCTGCAAAAAGTTTCCATCGGAGGGCAACCAGGACCTCAAGAACATGAATGCAACAGAAACATGCATGCACAGCAACTTCGTACAAAAATCACAGCCACAAGCATGCATGCAAGAGTTTAGTCAGTCCAGTCTAGGCGCAATGGCTGATGCAGCAAACTCACGACCAACTCCATGGTGCCAAGTGTGCATTTGATCCGGAGGCGACATGGTGGGTTTTCCACCAGGCAACAGGTGAAGTGAAGGGGCTGGATCACGCACAGCAGGTGTCCAAGGTCTTTCCATGCGCCACTGCGCATCCACCTTCATGTTGTACCATTCCTCAAAAGATAAGGTGTCCACATGTGTCACTTCTGCTGGTGACAGAGCTTTTGGACTGTTCCCCTTGCCCATGCACAAATGCACAGCAAGCCACACAGCCGGAACAGTAATGGCACTTCCTTGTGCTGGAGAAACCAGCACTGAGCTGGTGACATTTTCCTTTGTGTCACAAAGGTCTTTTGCATGCATATTGACTCATGAAGTTTGCATTTGGCCACATTGGCAAAATATTGCAGCCAAAAAACTCAAATATGGCCAGTCCCCTTTAACTCCGACGAGTACCGCATACATCTGGAGATTTCCATTCACCTTAACAATTTCGGAAAGTGCAGTTGCACGCAGGTCAAAGATTAACAACAATATCAACAACAACAGCAACAACAACAACCACAACAACAACTGCAGAATTCACAAGATAGACAAGGCACCAATATTCCGTTTTGATATAGCCCCATCAGATCTTGGACAAGCGCATCATGCAACACTGACAGGGAAAGGTCAGATTCATACATCTCACCAGGCAACAGTGCAAAGAGGTACCTAGAACAGAAGGAATGCCCACGATCCAGTGGTCGAATCACTGGCTGCACACTAGTGCACATAACTGCTCTACGAAGCTTTCCCCTCCCCTCGTCGCCGTGCAGCATGATTGGCATACAGTGTTGGAGATGATGTTTATGATCAGAGAAGATCGGGTGATCCTTTCCAAAGGCTTCCTCGTAACGGGACCAAAATTGGAGATGCATTTGCTCCCAGGCACTGGTATTGCTGGCCTGAAATCCTCCCAGCACAGCTTGACCATTTGTCTTGCTAAATATGCATTTTAACCAGGCACTGAAAGGAAGTGATGGCCATGGCATCATGATACTGCGGTTTTGAAACTTCACCGGAAGGTCCATAGTCACCATCTCCACTGGTACAGTTAGGTTGAATCGGAAAATTAACCTGTGGAGATTTCTTGCCCAATGCTTGCGGTTCTTCCAGCTGTGCAAAGTCATCAATACATCGCTGCAGCCTAAAGTGAAAAAATCCCAAAAGGAAGGGTTCAACAGCTGTTAGCACATACATGAAACCTTTGCATGCAAGGTAGAGTTCCAAGGCCAAAACCTCCATCTGGTTTTCGCATTTTGCCAAAGAGTTGGCCCATGGAAACCACATGTCTTGCACCATCTGCCTAATGTTACAAAACATTTCCAACATGTTTGCACAAACCCGAAGTTGAGGCAAAACTCGAACTTGATCACTCAAAAAATCCAAGTGGCCCCTGTGTCGAAAGCTTCCAGCATAGCATCCAGGATGAGTGAATCAAAATCCACATCTCCAGGTGTAGCATTTGAAGATGCTGGTGTCGCCAAATCGAAACCTTAAAGGCCGGAACTTACAGGTTTCAACTCCATAGTCATCTATTTGCAGGCAAGCAGCGGGGTTCTGAAGCCTCGCTTATCTCACTGATTTTCCTTTTCTTCTTTTTTTTTCTACATTCCAGTTCGGCTTGTCCTGCAGCAAGCTAGGTATATACTTAAGTTCCATGGCCAATGAGACAGCCAAAAAGCATGTAAACCAGCACCTCTATTCTCTGGTTCCATCATTCCTGCCAGTGAGGTGTTTAGTGTTTACATGCATCCACGGATTGTTGTATTCTTGCTCCGGAGTAAAGCTTAAATATGCATGCTTGTATCACAGGGCAGGCATGCGGACACAGCCAGTGCAGGCATTTTTTCTTCCAACTGCCAATCCCTCACACGCATACCGCTCAAATCACATCATTGCCAAAATCTCACAGCTCATAGCAACACATATTTCAGGTGCTCCGTAGCAGTGCCAACAAGATGCATGCAATCTTCATGCATGCAAACATGAGTATGCATGATGACATGTACATGAATGACGTATTGCCCAAGATTCTTGGCCAAAAACTTAATCCTTCTTCGCTTTCTTCCTTAATTGGGTAATATCCATGCCGCAATTTCAAAGTGGCACCATGCACATTCAACTCATGCACATGTTGTATTACGCAAACAAAAATTTGAAGATCACCATGTTTTTTTTGGCAGGTCTCGACTTTGGATCTTCCTCGTCACTGTCATTCTCAGACTTCACCTCCTTCTTCTCTTTCTTTTTCTTCTTCCTTTCCTTCGCTTTTTCAGCCTTCGCCAATTTGTCTGCCTCCGTTTGTGGAGGTTTCCAAGTCCTCAACATGACAAGCAGGGATACATGCAGGAGAGCTGCAAACATGGGGGTTAGCAAGGTGGGCACTAAGCTCCCAACTTGGCCCGAACCAACCATGCATTCATTTGCACATCCTGCTTTGTCACATTCACCATGGCCTTCAGCAACTCATTCTTTTGATCCCTGCAAAACATTGGGCCACTGTTGGATCAAGGACCTGGAAACTTGGAAATTTAAGGATTTTAAGCTGCCTCGTAGGTGCTTGCTCCACTGCAACACACTGCATGCCAATCAGCTGTGTGTTCAGCTCTTGCAGAGTCTTCAGTGGAGCCGTGATGCCCTTGGAAAACCTCAGGCGTACAACATGCATGCTTTGTATCCTTTAAAATTTGCATATGTTGAAACCCTAGGGGTTGGGCTCCAAAGCTCGTGGGCAGGTTGGACAGGCATCCAGCTTCTCCTGTTATGCTGTAGGTGTTTCAATGATCAAATATGATTCTATGACATCCATGCATACAGCGAAGTGGCACCTATCATGTCCTTCATGGACATTCCGTTGTCGATCTTGCGCCCCAGCACCAGCAATATGCCGGGTAACTGAGTGTAAGGATTCGAGGACTGAGATACTGCAGGGAATGCTAATCGTTCAGGAGGACCCTTTGTCCTTAGCAAAAATCATGAAGCAAACCAACACCATGGATGCAAAAAGAAACATCATAAACGTACCAAACCCAGACCATGCCCGTGCATGCAACATCACAACCTGTAGGCGCCAAAAAACATTGCGCGTGCATGCGACAAAACAAGCCCATGCATGCAACACATAAAACAACAGCAGCATGTATGCATCAGCAAAACAACAGGCATGCAACAAAACAATCCCATGCATGCAACATAATAATTCAATACATAAAACAACACCATGCATGCAATAACAATACCTTGCATGCAACAAGAAGGGCAGGAGCGTAACAAAACATATGCATGCATGCACGAAATCATGCCTCATGAATGTATCATCCATCAAAACAGGCAGCATGCATGTACCAATCACTAGCTCACCAGTGTTGCATCACAGTTGCGTAGTAGGAATTACATCTGCTTCTGGAGGGCCACCAGATCCAGTTGCAGAAGCTTGGTCTTGCAGCGGATCCAACAAAGACCCGGTGCTATCTTCCAACATTGTTTGGCCAGATTGGGTCATTCTCTCCCCTGTCTCATTGGTGCTGCGGCGGAGGCTGGAGACATTCACAGAAATCATCTCTGCTCCATGGACTGTGTCCTTGATCAACTTCCCATGTTTCTCAGCCCAGGCCCACGCATTCTTCACCATATCCCTGAGTTACAGGTATAGGTCACAACATCATGTGAACAAAGCATGTGCTGAGGCACAGGCTCGGTCCAGAAATGCGGCGCTGCCATCAGCTGCTGCTTTGTGACATCTTGCTCGACTGCTTCAGCAACGCGTCGAGACTCATGCCATCGCTTCACATTCAATTCAAGTTGGGTAAAATCACCATTGGAGTCCAGCAGGAGTTTCTTCAGCTCAGCTCCTGTTTGAACACAAATGTTTGATCAAGTCAACCAAAAAAAAACACGTCTCTACCAAAGGCAGGTTCAGGTAACACATATTTGCAGGCAAGCAACGATCAGCAACAGTACCTTCCCACATTTTTCTTACTTCTGCCGAACTCTTTTTGACATTGTTGACATATCTTCTCAACCTTGGCACGTGACACAGCAGTCCATGGTCAATGTACATGTCACACTATACATGCACANTTCATGCACAATAGCTAAGCCTTCTGGGGAAAGGGCTGCCAATCATACTTGTCATATCCAGATTTCTTGGGAGGTTCCGTGTTCGAAAGCATCATAGTGCCATCCTCATAGTGCACAGTCGCCAACCTAGCACACTGTTTCAATTACATGCTTAAGTTGGCAAAGAACCAACTTATATAGCCTGCCTGGTTTCAGGAGCACTGTCGTGAGCCTGGGGTTTTTGCAAGAGTCATGCATGCAATACATAAAGTTAATATAAATATATATACCGTTCATGGATGCAAATGAGACATGTGGGCATGCATGTCTCAGGAAAAGGATGCATGAATGCTTCGACACATGCAACCTTGCAATATATTGCTTTGGATGCAAAAATATGCAATCTTTCATGCATGCATTCATGCATGCATGTGTATGTTCATGTGTGCAAAAAAAAACTCAATTATACATGCATGCAAAACCTTACCCACGCATGCAATACATCACCAGCAGGCCTCTGGCAAACTTCTTTGCGGCTCCTTTGCAACCAAGTCTTGCCTGAAGTGGTTCAGGAGAAATTTGGCATATAGGTTTTTTTTCAGTGGCCACACCTTGAAGACACACATGGCTCTGTTGGAGCCGGAGTTTCCAATTCAGCAATCCTCTTTCGGATAGCTTCCCTTCGTGCTTCTAGTTCAGCATGTTTTTCTCCAGCTTCTTTCATACGGTTTTGCGCTTCCAAGTATTGGTTCTGGACTTCCATTTCCTTTGTTTTCTCCAATTCTGTAGGTTTCATTTTTTTGAGATCGCCCTCCAGGTGTGCTTCTGCACCATGCATGCTGCGTTTTGCAGGTTCTGCCACAGGAGCGGTTTTCACTGGTGCCCTTGTCGCATGCAGAGATCCCATCCTCCGTATGTACTCTTCTCTTTCAAGCATCTTTTCTTCATGCTGCAATCCTTTTGCCATTGCCTTGTCCTTTTCAATTTGGTCTGCCTTCAGTGCTTGCAGTTCATCTTTCTTTTTGTGTATGTCGAGCTCCAACAGTACTCGCTCTCTGCGAGCTTCATGGTACCTTGGACCTACTGTCCTGTCACCACCTCCAAGACTCAGTTGGAAGTGTTCTTCAGTTTTTTTCTTTCCAACTAGTTCCTGCTCCATGAGTAGAACTTCTTGTTGCAAAATCATCATGTGCTCTTCCTCTGCAGTTTCTTTTTGTTTCAAAGCTTGCCTTTCTTGTTCAGCCTTCAGAAAGGCAAGTTCGTCAGCTTCACGTTTTGCTTTCTCTTCTGCAGCTTTGGCCTCTTGGTGTTTCGAAACTTCTGCATTCAACAGAGCAAGTTCTTGAGCTTCACGTTTTGCTTTCTCTTCTGCAGCCTTTTGTTGAGCTTCCAGTTCTTTCCTTTCCTGTTCAGCCTTCAGAAAGGCCAGTTCTTCAGCTTCACGTTTTGCATTTTCTTCTGCAGCCTTTCGTTGAGCTTCCAGTTCTTTCCTTTCCTCTTCAGCCTTCAGAAAGGCCAGTTCTTCAGCTTCACGTTTGGCCTTCTCTTCTGCAGCCTTTTGTTGAGCTTCCAGTTCTTTCCTTTCCTCTTCAGCCTTCAGAAAGGCCAGTTCTTCAGCTTCACGTTTGGCCTTCTCTTCTGCAGCCTTTTGTTGAGCTTCCAGTTCTTTCCTTTCCTCTTCAGCCTTCAGAAAGGCCAGTTCTTCAGCTTCACGTTTGGCCTTCTCTTCTGCAGCCTTTTGTTGAGCTTCCAGTTCTTTCCTTTCCTCTTCAGCCTTCAGAAAGGCCAGTTCTTCAGCTTCACGTTTGGCCTTCTCTTCTGCAGCCTTTTGTTGAGCTTCCAGTTCTTTCCTTTCCTGTTCAGCCTTCAGAAAGGCCAGTTTCTCTTCTGCAGCCTTTTGTTGAGCTTCCAGTTCTTTCCTTTCCTGTTCAGCCTTCAGAAAGGCCAGTTTCTCTTCTGCAGCCTTTTGTTGAGCTTCCAGTTCTTTCCTTTCCTGTTCAGCCTTCAGAAAGGCCAGTTTCTCTTCTGCAGCCTTTTGTTGAGCTTCCAGTTCTTTCCTTTCCTGTTCAGCCTTCAGAAAGGCCAGTTTCTCTTCTGCAGCCTTTTGTTGAGCTTCCAGTTCTTTCCTTTCCTGTTCAGCCTTCAGAAAGGCCAGTTCTTCAGCTTCACGTTTTGCCTTCTCTTCTGCAGCTGCGGTCTCTTGGTTTTTCAAAACTTCTAGTTTTTTTTGCTCAGCCCTCAGAAAGGCAAGTTCTTCAGCTTCACGTTTTGCCTTCTCTTCTGCAGCTTTGGCCTCTTCTTGAGATTCCAAAGCTTTCCTTTCCTGTTGTTTTTCGGCATTGATCCCAGCAAGTTCTTCAGACTGTTGTTTGCTCATCTCCTCTGCTGTTTTGAAAGCCTCTTGCAAGCTCAAGGCTTCAGCCATCACACGTTCTTCTTCTTCTTTCAGGAAAGCAAGTTCTTCTGGACTTGCCATTGCAGCTTTGACATCCTGCACCTTTGACTTTTCAACTGGCATTTTTTCTTGCGCTCCAAGTGCCAGAGTCAGGGGCCCAGCAACCTGCATGTTCACATGCATGCATAATGTAGAGTTTGCAAGAAAGCTGCCTGATTTTCTATAATTCCGCCTCTGACTTCTCAGAAGGAAGAGCCCCTCCACCTGCCTTGGAACATGAAGGCATAAAAGATTCAACAGGGATACATGAAAACTTGAGGGTCTCACCACGGCCAAAGGTTTGGCAAGTTGTCCAGCTGCATGTGTGCCAAAGTGGGTGGGCTCATGCATGTTACCTTCATGCATGCAAAAAGGTTTTCAACAACATTTTTTTTGGAAGGTGCTATGGCTGACCTGGTAGATACGTGCTTGGCAGCATGCCCGGTGACGCTGATCCAGCTGGCGAACCGGCAGAAGAAGCTTCTGCTTCAGACACCGCAGCCTGGAGCCTTGCGATTAACTGCATTTTTTCCTGCCAAGAAATATGAGGAGCACACAGCACACTGCAAGTCTCACAGGAAAACAAACACGTTCCTGGATCTGGCTATCCAAAGCACCCTCACATGAGGCCGAGGTGTTTCGGCGCAACAAGCCTAGACCCTTGTCTAGGCTTTCTTTTGACATACCCCCCTCGTCCAGGGATATTGCGTTTGAAAAAGCAAAAAGGCACTTGCAAACAAGACATGCATGTGTGGTTGTGATGTCATGTGTGAGTGAAGCCATGCATGAGTGCAAGTCTGCTTTGCCTGCTGGCTGGCCAAAAAAAAATCCGCAAAAAATCCGCAAAAAAACCGCAAACGGACGCTTTTTCAAAAAGTGTCTGGGATCGGAAAAAAAAACAGAAAACTCTGAAATGCATAATCAAAACAAACACTTTTTCAAATTGCGCCCGTTTGCGGTTTTTTGCGTCCGTTTTGCGTTTTTTTGCGCCCGTTTGCGGTTTCGAATTTTCAAGAAAGTCTGCGATCAGGTCATTGCAGCTCCAAATTATTGCAGTTGCACATATAGGTAAACCTACATGGCACTGCTACGGACTTGCATGTATTCTGCTACCACAGATTCATCTGCAGCCACTGCAGTACGCAAATCACGTGAAAACTCTTTCATGCAACTGTACCAACTATCAGGTATTTTCGTACCTGATGAATTATATAGATAAAAAAATACAGAGGTTAACTCAGCATCATCCCACGTATCACCCATTGGCAACTGTGAGAAGATCTCCTTGTCACTCTGCAAAGGATCGATGCTGATTTTTTTCCTGCACATGTCACCATGCATGTGCTACAGGTACCAACATTCCATCAATCCATGTATGATTAAATATGAATCATGCGTGACAACATGCATGCATTTCAAGTCCGTGCATGCAAGCAGTCCTCAAACTGCGGACAGGTGCGATCAGGTTGTTCTTCCAAATTTCCACCATCCGCATTCCAAATTGAATTGGATATGACCTGATCGAGTTTAAAAAAATGTAGCTTCACATGGACAGCAAATAAGCTCAGCTCAGGGTCTGACTGTGTGGTTTTTAAATCTCTCGTGCCGGTCCAGGACTTACCTTTTCGACCTTTCAGGCAGGCAAGTATAATTAATTAATATATATGTTGCTGTACCTCCATGAATGAGTTCCAGACATACAGTTTTCAAAGTGGTCTTCTCTTCGCGTTCTTTTCGTCCCAGCTTGCCCATGTCAAAGAGATGCACAAAGCTCCAATTCGACCGAATCTGCAGTGGCTTCGGTGAACCGCAGCCATAGTGCATTAGCCAAAAGAAGCACTTGAATACCTCAAGAAGCAGGGCACTATATTATGCATGCATGCGATCGTGTTAAATGCATGCAGTATGCATTATGCCATCAAGCTTCCCAGCATACCTTGTTCTCTAGCCAACCCCATCGAAAATGATCAAAGAACAAGGACTGACGAGGTTGTTCCACAGTGAAAAATCCATGGTTGCTGAGTACAACCAGGCAGAGCAACACCAGCCTAAGATCAATCTGCACATGGATGTATTGTGCAACAAGCGCAGCAAAGGCATGTCATGAATGGTATCTGCATGCATGGGACTATGCTCAATGCATGCCAAAAAGCCGACTTAGCATAAGGTTCCCTTGTTGGACAAATACACGACCAACACCCATCACATTCATGGACGTCCTCATGGTGGTTCCCCTTGCAGGGAGGCCCCATGACCGACAATCTGGCCCCATGTGAAGTAGACACCCAGGTCGCAGTTGTAGGGCTGCAAAGAGAGCAACCCTTAGTGAGAAGGCTGCAGACAGAGGCCCCAATTCCACACAGCTTCAAATGCTTCAATGCGCATTATAAGTATAACATATAAAAATAATTCAACCACAGCACAAATAGCCAGGACTTGTTAGAAAGTCATGGCTTCGATCCATTCCTTCTGCGCGACCAAGATCAATATCATAGCTGGCAACATTGAAACCTTGTTTTTTCCTTGGATGGCATTGCAGCCATGCTATAGAAATTCTTTTCCTCAATCATGTAGCAATACATGCATGAAAACCTTGAGGCTTTGTCCAAGCTTTAGAGCAGTGACCCTGCCCTGCAAAGAGCTCAACAAAGTCGTAGGGCTCAGAAGCGAAGTCAAAGTGACAGTTCCATTGCATGAGCAATACCTCATTCCATGCATGTATGCATTCAATCATCAAGAAGTCCATGCATGCAACAACATGCCTATGCATGAATGCAAGACAAACATGAACATGCATGCAAGGCTAACATGCATACATGGAAATTCATGATTTGGAGCAAGCTGCAATGGCGATCAGCACCTGAAAGAAAGGTGCAAATATTTATAATGTTCATCATGCCATTCAGACACAATGGCATCAAAATCCGGCCTTTGGGGCCTGGCAAGCAATCAGTCGCTGCATAACTGATCCACGTTCGAAAAAAGGCATCGCTCCAAGGTAAACTAATGTCTAGGGCAGTCTGCACACAGCAAAGGAGCAGAAGAACAATCTTGTGCCCCTTTGCGGTATGCAAAACCTAAAGCTGAAAGGCCACACGTGATTTCATGATTTATACTATATTTTCATATGCACTCATGCATGCAGCATGTTTCACTTGCACTTGTGCCAAAATGGCTGTGAGGGGGAAAGCTGAGAAACAGTCACCGAGCAATCCACACAAGCCGTGCCAAAAACTCACAAGTACATGATCTGCAGTTTCCCAGTTTTGATCCCACCTTCCATCATGGCTTCTACTGCCCACATGGTACCTAGCCGATTGAAGCCAGGATGCCACACATAAAGCCTTTAAGCTGCAAGGTTGGTTCATCCGTGTCTACCATTTCCCATGCGCATCTCGCCAGCTTTTTTGTGGCTGGAATGCAACGTTTTTGCTGCAGCTGCCAGGGCCATGCTTGGGCAGGTAGTGATACACAGGCCTCGCCAAAAAGAGCAATCTAGACATGCAACATCACTAGCTCCCATCATTGCTGCCACACCTTCAGGAGGCGGCTGGGCCGAATTATTTCTTTCCCACCTGGGCATTTACAAGGGCAAAACCATGCAGTAGCAAAACCAGGAGCTATAGTATGTTTTCCGATTTGCTGTATCAAGGCTCACACATGGCGAGGAGGGTTTGGAGGCGATTTCGGTGCCTAGTCCACACAGGCACAACAAGAAAAGAACAGCTTTAAACCAGACCCTGCCTCAAACCTCTTAGCATTGCCTGCTTGCTCCTACAGGGAAGGTGTGAATGCATTGTATGTCAATGATCAAACTGTAGGACCACCGCAGGTGGGGGTGGGGCAGGCTGCCAACTCTTAGGTGCAACTGTCAGGGGGTGTAGGAGGCACACGTTGTGCCGGTACAGCTGGAGGGATGGGAATATCCGTGAACTTCGGAAAACTTGCCATCAAAGTCGCCTTCNCGGGGAAAGCTGAGAAACAGTCACCGAGCAATCCACACAAGCCGTGCCAAAAACTCACAAGTACATGATCTGCAATTTCCCAGTTTTGATCCCACCTTCCATCATGGCTTCTACTGCCCACATGGTACCTAGCCGATTGAAGCCAGGATGCCACACATAAAGCCTTTAAGCTGCAAGGTTGGTTCATCCGTGTCTACCATTTCCCATGCACATCTCGCCAGCTTTTTTGTGGCTGGAATGCAACGTTTTTGCTTCAGCTGCCAGGGCCATGCTTGGGCAGGTAGTGATACACAGGCCTCGCCAAAAAGAGCAATCTAGACATGCAACATCACTAGCTCCCATCATTGCTGCCACACCTTCAGGAGGCGGCTGGGCCGAATTATTTCTTTCCCACCTGGGCATTTACAAGGGCAAAACCATGCAGTAGCAAAACCAGGAGCTATAGCAACTGTCAGCTTTGGAGGGGGTGTAGGAGGCACACGTTGTGCCGGTACAGCTGGAGGGATGGGAATATCCGTGAACTTCGGAAAACTTGCCATCAAAGTCACCTTCTTTGCTGGTGCTGCAGCCGGGGTAGGGATCGCAGCAGGCTGTTTGCTACTGGGTTTGGCAGGTTTGCTTGCAACACTTACTGCTTTTGTTGCTGCAGGTTTCACTGGTGTTTTGATCTTTGACCTTGCCCCAGTATCATGCATTTGCATAGCTCGTACTACTGGAGGTTTCTTGCTCTTAAGGTATGCCTTTTCCTTTGCAGTTCCCCCTTTTGTTGCAATTGGCCTAGGCATCGGCCTTTGCTTTGCATTGCCGGCAGCTGCTGGTTTTGAGCTGTCATTTGTCAGTTGTGGTGCTTTTGTGCCACCACTGGCAGCAGGCCTGCATACAAAAAATAAAAAACACAACCTGCCATGAATGCAACAAACACAAGCTCATGCATGCAAGGTGTATCGAACAAAATAGTTTGCAATAATTCACGCATGGCAAACATTTCAAAGCAGCCATGCTTCCATGTGCGTGCATGCAGCAAATCCAAAGATGCTTCAAACCATGCATGTAACAAACCATGCCTCCACATGCATGCAACAAGTCCTAATATCACAAGCCTGGACGAGCTGGACGGGTTGGCTTTCTCTAAGGTTGCGAGGTTGGCTGCTGCAACTTCAGCCAAGGTCTGCTCCTACACTCTGCACCATGAAAAAAACATGCATGAAAGAAATGGATGATTCATTTTAAGCAATCCTTGACAGCAGCAAAAAGAACGTTCATCGCTGCACTGACAGGTTTGTCCTGCAAGACTTGCAAGCGGATTTTTTTTGCATGCACACGCAGCTGCAAAAGAACATGTGCGCACCTCCTTCTAAGCGCTGCATCAACTCTTTTGGCACACATTTTTGCTGCAGTATGCCTTTCCATTTCGGGTCACAGAAGTCCTGGCCAAAAAAAACATGAATTTGCAGTAGCAAAAGTCCAGGCCACACACACACAATCTGGCAGCCTTCACCTGCTCAGGTGTGGCGGTAACCTCCTGCCAGCAAGCTGCAAAAAACATCCATATGTAGTCCTGTATGTGTTCCTCTCAGGCTAATCTATTCTGGGTCTCCTGTACTTTCCTTTTCTTCCGCTTGACCCTTTCATCTTTCTTATCGTCCCCCATTGCTGCTGCAGTTTGAGCTACATAGCTGCCAGTGTAGCCAAGACACATATGCATGCTTGATATTACTCAGGGCAATCGATTTCATATTCGTGCCAAAACATTCTGGCAAAACATTTCATATTCGTGCCACTCAGTCTTGTTAATTTTCAATTCCTCACAAACCACAGGAGGTCACAGGGCTTCAATGTTTGCACCCTCAAGATCCATCTCCATGTGCTGGCCACGTACCTCATCAGGAAAGATCCAGGCATGCATGAAGCAAGATGCATAGTACAGGGGCAAACCATGCATGCCACAGAAACCAACAATCCATGCATGCAATACAAAAAACAACCATCCATGCATGCAACAGAAAACAACACTCCATGCATGCACCAGAGACCAACCTTCCATGCATGCAACAGAAAACAACCATCCATGCATGCAGCAGAAAACAACCATCCATGCATGAAACGCAAAACAACCTTCCATGCGTGCAACAGAAAGCAACCATCCATGCATGCAACAAATGCCAACCATCGATCCATGCATGCAACAGAGACCAACCATCCATGCATGCAACAGGAAACAACCATCCATGAATGCAACAGAAAACAACCCATATGCATCCAGAACTCAAAGGCTTCCATGCATGCAACCCAACTTGCAAGTAAACACTTGGATGCTGCATGGTTTGCAATTTTTATTTTCACAAGTTTCATCGATCACATTGCCCCGACACTTGTGTGAAGTGGCATAAATGAGCAGCTTGCTTTAGGCTTCATGAACGCAGACAACAACAGCTATATGTCACATGTAAGCATGCGCAATATGTGTATATATAGTATATATATATTCAGAAAAGCCACTGGCGCCAATCCATATCAATTTGCTAATTAAGATCCATGTCGCGTATACAAACGCAATCGCCCGCCAGTGTAGTGCACACTGCAGAGTTTCATGGAAAAAATGAATTTACTTGGTGTGTGAAAACCATAAAGCACACACAGTGCCAAAACAGGGAAATCGCACAAAAATTTGTCAGCTCAGTAGGTGCATCCTCACTCGCACTCATTGTAAGCCTGGGGAAGGTCTCAATAAGGTGCGTTTACATGTATGCATGTGTGACTAGAAGTGCCACAAAAATACATGTCCATTGTGCTGTCTAGAAGCTTTGCGCCCAGCTGCCGATGCAACATCTGCACTCTTGCCCTCTTTGAGGGCAGTTGCCCTAGCATGGTGGTAGGCCGCGCTCTTTCTTGACAATTTCTGTTTCCTGGCAGCTGCTTCTGCAGCAGTTTCTTTCTTTGCATTCCTCTTCTTTTTTGGGCTCTTCTTGGGTGAGGCTTTCGCCTTTGGTTTGATTCCTGCAGCTTTTGCCTTAGCCTTTGGTCTGCCCTTTGGCTTGGGCTTCTCGGCTGCTTTTGCCCTACTTTTGGCCGCCGCTTTGCTGGCAGCTTTTCGATTCTTTTTCACCGGTTCAGATTCAGCTTTCTCTGCTTCTTCATCTGATTTTTCAGGTTCAGATTCATAATCTTCTGCTTTGTCATTCCCATCTTTGGTTTTGGCAGTTCTTTTCTTCTTGGCAGGCGGTTCCAAACACGGAGCCTCCAACAGGTCTCTCACACCAACAGGGGCTTCTTGAGCCTCAGGGCTATATATATATATATAATGTGTTTTTTGGCAAAAAGTCTATTGCAAAAATGGTTCTATAAAGTACAAGGAACTGCTTCAAAGAACGGGTCCAATTCCGCATCGTCATACGGCAAGGTCTCCACATTGTCTACGTCTTGGTGCAAAAAAAATATGCATATGCATGCATGCAAATTTAGCGTGCAATTTAAGTTCCAGGCTCCTTTGGGCTGAAACTGCAGAAGAACCAGAAGAAGCTGCAGCAGTTGTCTCACCTGGCAGTTCTTCTGGGATGGGGGCCAATGACCCGACTGGAGGCTTGGAGCGTCCTAGTTGGACCTGGGGCAATAACCGCAATGGAGGCTTGGGGGCAGGTGTTTCGACAGGAGGTTCTGTCTTCACAGGATCAGGTTTGCTGCAATCTTGAGGAGGCACTGACCCCAATGGAGGCTTGGAGGCAGGTGTTTTTACAGGAGGTTCTGTACTCATCAGATCAGCGTTTCTCCCAATCATGGAATCTAGGTTGTTGTGCCCAGGTGTTCCTGCAGAAGGCATCGTGCTCACAAAGTCAGGTTTGCTTCGCACAGCCGAGGGAATCAAAGGAGGTGTAGGTTTGCTTTGCCCAATCAAAGGTGTCAAGCCAGGTGTTCCTTCAGCAAGCTTGTTGCTGTCTAAGCTTGAATTGCTTCCTGCTGCAGCGGTCATCAGGCCAGGTTTTTCTGCCGGCAGGGTCAAGCCAAGACTTGCTGCACCAACCTTGGCATTGACAACCTCTTGGCCCATTGTGGCCACAGACTTTCTAGAGCTGTTGGTGGCAGAGGAAGCAGAGGAGGCACGCTCCAATCTCAAAGCCAACAGTTCTTCAAGACTTTGCAGCTCTCTAAGGAGTTGAAGCTTCGCTGTGTCAGCCACACGTCCTCGGAAACAAAAAATCAAACAATTAATACGGTACAGATCAACAGTTCAAGGATGCATGCATGGTTGATGAATTGGGCGCATGTACATATATATCATGCATGTTATGCAGAACAGCTTCGCATCTCCACATCCAGCTTTTTGACAACTTTGTCAGGGCTAGCTGCTGGAGATGGCCCTGTGCATGATAGGTGTTCAAGTGCATGGTAGTGAAAACAACATCATTGCACATACATGGCACCTGCCTGGAATTCGAGGTGGCGGGGTATGGTAGGCACCTGCCATTTGTGAACATGGCACAATTGTGCAATATGTTTGTAAATTGTACTGGCCTGAGCTTGCAGGACTGGTCGGACAGGTCTCACCAGTGGCAGGGTCCTGCAAAAACACAGATTTGTTTGTGATGGTACATGCACACCCTCAACTTTATAACCAGTCCTCAGGTGGAGCAGTGACAGGCACAGGTGGCTCTGCCACAGGTGTCTCTGCTGGCTCTGCCAAAGCTGCTCTTCCTTTGTGGCCCAGAAAAGGTAGAAATGCATTTAAGCAGTAGACCGCATGCATAGTTGAGGATGTGACCTCATCGCTGGAGCTGTCACTGGCACTGGTCTCACTACCGCTTTCGGAGGCATCATTCTCTGCTTCTTGCAATTCTTGTCCTGCGTGCAGGAAATTCAATATATATGTACATATCGATCATGAACAACATGAATTCCGATCCAGGGTAAGTCATATTGGCCAGGCGGTAGATTTCTCGGATCTCTTCTCGGCGTGGTGTGTGAGGCTTCCTTAATCTGCAGGATCGAGATTAGCTGTTTCAATACAATTTGGAGAACAGCCAAGTCGCTTTGCCAGCCTTGAAAACATGTAGACCAATCTCTTGACCACTCTAGATTGCATTTTGTGTCGCGTGCCTTACATATCCACATGTGGTCAGATGGAATGGTGCATGGAAAGGGCACAGGCAAAATCCGAAGCCAAGTGGCTGCAGATAAACTGACTTCGAGGTAAGGCCAATGTCCAGAACTGGTACACTGCCTGTTCCATCATGGCCAAAGATGGCCGGAGGCCTACATGCCTCACAGCCAAACCTACCACTTCATTGTTGCGAACAAGGTCTCCTGGGCAGCTTTTGGCTTTACACAATGCTCCAACACCGCATGGCGTGATGCATTTCAACATGCATTATGCCAAGTATCTTCTCTGAAGTTTTTTTCCCGATATGATGCACAAGCTCTGCTTCGCACCCAGCGCCAGGATTTCTGGGTCGTTGGCCCAGCTTGTGGCCACAACCGAGGCTTGTTCAAAGAAAGCCATGTCTCCAACAGCTGAGCAAAATGCTTCAGCATTCTGATGCTTCACTATGACATCCATGCATGCAACATCACAAGTTTCACATGTGGGCAAACAGTCAAACAACAATAGATCATCAAGACAAGTGGTGCTTCAGGGTAATGAGTGAACATGTATGAAAAATCATGCATGGTCAGGCAAGGATAGGCAAGGCCATGCGTGGTCAGGCATGCCAGGAACATGCATGCATGTATGGTCCCTGACCCATGAAAGGTTTTTGATCACATATCATCATGCATGCAAACTTGAATATGCATGTTCATGCGTGCAGATGGTCATGCATGGTCATGAATGTGGTCATGCCATGTCGTGCATGCAAGCACACACACACACACACACCTGCACATGTCGCCCACCCAGCCAAGGGCACTTGTGCTTGCCACAAAAACTCACACCACCTGCATGCAGTACCATGCAATTCACTGGTGTGACATCGCCATACACCATGTGCCAAGCCTTTTCCTCCGAAAAAAGGTAGGGGCAGTTATGCACCTAGCAAACATCATGCTAGCTTTGTCTCCATGCATGATCGAAACCAAACAAAAATCCAAAATTCCAATGACTTCAGAAAATGCATGGCCATTCCATACGCCCACCT
The DNA here is from genome assembly GCA_000507305.1 of Breviolum minutum Mf 1.05b.01. Classification (NCBI taxonomy): domain Eukaryota; class Dinophyceae; order Suessiales; family Symbiodiniaceae; genus Breviolum; species Breviolum minutum. The sequence goes on from DF239760.1 coordinate 93,268, forward strand.
TCCAGTGAAGACGTGTTAGGCACACTTTCGGGGCTGCTTTGAGCCCAACACCAGCTGTAAGTTAAAAACTAGCATGATCATATCTCTTTCGTGCAAAACAGTAAAAACCCTCCAAAACAAGGTTCCCAAAAAAATGTGTCCGTTTCATAGTGCTGAACAAAAAAGCGTACCATTCACCCAGAATCTGTACCAAAACAACCTTTGGACACTTTTTTCTGTACCAAAGGGTGGTCCAGGAATGATTGACGTGTTGACGGGTTTGACCGGGGTCCATCAGGGTGACTTGTAAGTCTCTTGAGACGCCCTCTTTTTCGTTGATCTCTTCTGGTCAAATTAGCTCGCGAACTCACACAACCGATTTGGGACCCCCAAATTGGTGGTTTAGTTTAAGGGAAATTCCCGAACATTTCAGTTAAAATCTAGGTTGGTGAAATGATGTTCTCCGCTAAAATGTCTGATATATGCCTTACATGGGAGCACCTGGGATTCCGCCGATTTTTACTAAAGGTAAATGTTGGGCCTTCCAACCTCAGACAGGTCCGCAACTAGTCCCCACGCTACTTGGACGAACGGTTGGAGATGATTTCATGGAGATTTCCAGATGTCCGAGTCAAGTTGACGTCAGTGGTTGCAGCGGTTGCAATGAAAAAAAGGCCATAAAAGGTTGTTAAACAGGTACAGTACATAAGGGGGTTAGATGGGGTTTGGACTACCCAGTTATTGTAGAGATTATACTGAAGCATTATAAGGTTCCCTATTAAACAACCAGGATTCAATCGAAAGTAATGGTTCCCTTTCAATTTTGCAGGGAGAGAAGGTGGAGAAGGAAGAAGGCGAGGGAACGGAGGGAACTGGGAAGTGACGGCAGTGACGGAGACATTTTGGAATTGTTGTCGCCACAACAAGAAGTAGCAACAACAGCAACAACGACAGCAACAACAACAACAACAACAACAACAACAACAACAACAACAACAACACCAGCAACAACAACAACAAGATTAGCAAAGACAAATATTTTCCAACCCGGAGTGAGAGTCAGAGTTAAATTGAATGATCTTAACTTCTTGTAGTTTGGTACAGTCGTTTTAAGCCATGGTTTTCTACATGTTGTTTATCAGTTTTCTATGTATGTCTTCAATCACGCATTTGTATTACATTTGGTCATATGAAAGCATATGGTTTCCTTTTCAGTCACAAAATCCTACATGTTCTCATGGGAATCAAAGCGTAACCCCACCCCAGAGTGCCACCCCCTTCCCCCCCAAGAAATAAGGCCTTATTAAGGAATTATTAACCACCATTGTCCCTAATAAGGCGGCCTTAATAGGGGAAGGGGGGGTACCCTTCAAGATGCACGAACGGAGGCATTTTGTCGCGGCATCACATGGCCTTGCTGAAACTTATTGCCAAGGCTGTCCTGGTTGTTCTTGATGGAATGAGATTTATGAAAGATCCATATTTATGTATGTAATAAATATATATATATATATATGTATATATATATACATCTTTTTTTATTTACATATATAGATTTATTTGGTTCTTGATGGAATGAGATTTTTGAAAGAACCATAACTACTCGTATTTATTTTGTATATAGAGATTTGGTGTGGCAAGAAGCCGTTTAGATTATGATTGTTTCTGTACTACTCTTGTTATCATCAGTACTATTATGATAGAATTCAATTTGAATTTACCTTTTTTTCTACTGGTTGTTCCTTGGGATGTGAGTGAGTGACATGAGGAGGATCACAATGAGATTGCATTGTTGTTACTTTTGTTTACCTATACTTTCCCACTGGCTTTGTGGGTGGAGATACATGAAAATAGTTGTTCTCAATGGAAACGATAATTTACACTTACCCTCCTGGAAACTATGATATCCCCGATCCCCTACCAAGGCATTGTTGGAAGATATGTTTCTTTTTCCAGTGGTGGATATGTCAGTTTCCTGGAGGGTACATTTAGTTGAACTATACTTAACTGACTAAATTATGATGAATTATGCACCAGGTTCTTCCAAGTGGCCTTTTGATAATCCAAAAAGAGGTCACTTAACCCCTGAAAAGGTCACGAATAAAACCACCCAAAGCGTCACCCGGAAGAACCGGGTACATATGATTTATGTGTTTGTCGGACTAACAACTGTATCCATCCTGTATTTCTACACTCCCTCAAGCGAACGTAGCCTCCTGGAACTAACGCAACCCTTGAACATAGGCCATCCCAAAAGGACACTCATCTTCCACCCCCAGTGTTTCCGAGGATATATGGATTCCAGGGAGGGTAATGTGCCATTTGTCAAAGAGGTATATTACTTGATCCCAGTTAGGAAGTAGTTAGGATCACCCGCATTTATACGCCATGAAACAGCCATTTGGAAGGAATCCCACAACCGATCCTAAGGCAACTTAGGATCACCATGGTCAGTAACCCCTTACTAAGTGGCATGATCCTCCGAGTAATTATGTTACAATGAAGCAACCTTGCAACTTTCCCTCAGCCGAAGCAAATCCATTTCGCGTGAAAACAATCACGTTATACGTCGCCGTCGTTGTGTTGGTGTGGTTGCCGGGAGCGAGTTCATCCGGTCGAACACTTGGTGCCTTTGACGATCGGCAAAACCGAGCTCCAAGCAAAAGAGCACTTCAAGGGCAGGTGGCCTGGCATCGTGATTGCTCCGGTCCAGGCTCTGGCCGAATCTTTGGCCCGCCAAGATGCTTCCTTGGGTCCACAAATCTTGGAATGACATTGATGATTTGAGGGGGCACCGGCTGCGAGAACGGCTGCATGCTGTTTGGGTATTGAAAGCTTCAGGCCTGATGCAATGGGGGTCATCCGCGCAAGAATCTCTCCGTCGAAGACCCCTGCAGAGGAGGCGGCCGCGACCAGTGGAAGCAAGCACGCCGATTTGGCCGGCCGAAGAACACGTTTGCACGACGGCCTGGTGCCACCTGTCTGACGTCTGCATGCGCTCTGTCTGACGTCAGGACTAAACGAGTACCAGTAGTATTCTTCGTGCGGTGAACTGTGCCATATAGTTCGAACAAGGAGCATTTTGGTGCGACGCCATGTCATGGAGAGACTTCGTCGCCGATCCTGCCGGTATGCTGGATCCGAGAAAGGGTTGAAGGAGGGTTGATGTATCGTCGTTCCGGTCCATCCTGGCGGGTTGGTTCATGATGTCATATGTTTTAAAAGATATGATATCACCTTCTAGGGGAGCCTCAGGGAGTGTACAGATTACCATACCCTAAGAATCCAAACCACTCCCTAGAGTCAGAGTAGGATTCATGGTCGAAACATCCCTGGGCCCAGGTCATAGGATTGGTTCGGGGAAATCCCGGAGTCTTAGGTCATACTTGGATCCTTAGGGATATATTGAATTCGATGAATTCTTTACAATGTTTAGTGGGAACATATACCAAACCCTGATGATGCTGTCCTTTCTCTTGGATTTTGTACTCCATCCTCCGTGTTTATTCAAGGATGGCTTCCCTCAGAAATCCCACCAAAAAACAAAGGCCGACTGTTTCTTATGTGGTCCCAACATTGGGGAAATGATTGACCACTGGCACATGTTTTTTCGAAGGGCTTGGTTTAAAAAAAACACCAACTATAGATAAGGTGCGGATATCCAGTTTTAACTTAGGTCCTAGGTGGGATTGTTTTGGAAGTTTTTTTTTAAAATCCCTGATCCTGAATCGACTATATAATGGTTAATTGTTGGTTTGGGGCCCGGTGGTTTGGATTCCTGGGTTCTCCTTATGGAAAGGGATTGGGATTCTTAGGGGTACCCCGATTCGAATCCCAAACCACCAATTAGCCATTAGCTGACTGGAAGCGGCTTTAACCAACGACTGCCATCTTTTTTTTTCATCGACTGCCGTAGGAAGCGGGTTGTGAACCTTCAGAAATCGTTGACGCGGATTTGTGTCTCATGGATGCGCAGGTGGCGATGGGCTTTAAGGGGGTGATATGGTGAGGGGGACAAGTCATAAGGGGATATGTGGCATATATGGATAATGTACTATGAATTTATGATATTTAGTGTCGTATATGTGTTTACTGTTTACTTATCTATTGTTATTTTCCATATTGTATATTATATAGAATAACCCAAATGACCAGTGTGTTGATTAAAAAAGGCCTTGTTTGAAGGGTAGAAGCCCAAGAGCAGGCACTGAGGATATACACAAGTTGAAATGACAGAAAACAAAAAGGGAAATCCTCTATGAATGAGTTTCAATCAGCAAGTTGCATTGATATACTTCCTCCAGATCATGGTCAGATACCTTGTTTTTTTTGAATGACCTTCTGATTATCCAGTTTTCCTGCATACAGAAGAATGGACTTGTTAGGCAACCTGCTTTGGTGTGTTCAAGATGGGGTTTCATCATGCTGAAGGCAGTTGTGTTGCATCAATTTTGTTGGCAAGTTTGCTCAAGATCAGCGTAGATCTCACAAAGTTTAGCCAGCATGCGGCGGCGTGTCGAAAGAAGACAGGCTCAAAGGGTGCAGATGGGAGAGCACATATGTTTCTGAACAATAGTCATCATATTAGTAGCAGTTCATACAATAGTTCACACATTGTGTTTGTTTTCTTCATTTACGGAGGCGAGACCCTTTCTTTCGTGGATTCTTGTTCGCCAAAATGGTAGTTCCTCGTCGTGTCTACGGGGAATGTTGCAGCGCAAGGTGTCGTTTGCACAATGAAAAATCTGCATTAATCATATTATATGGATCAAGTTGTCTCAACATTGTTTCTATTGACCTAAAATCTAGAGAAAAAAGACTTGTAAGTATATTTATGTCAGAGAAATTCAAACAAAGTCTATAGGGAAATCAATCATAAACTTTAAAGATGATATGATCAATGGTCATTTTGGATAATATTGGACAATGAGTTTCACAGCTATCATGAATTCATGACGCCAGTTGAAAGTGTCAAGTGCTTGGAGATAAGATTAATGGTTGTAATGTAATGATGCTTTGAGAGACCCTTAAGAATTTTGGTATGTCTTCAATAAATAATGTATTTTTGTTGTTACTGTATTATGTTGAGTTTTTCTAAGTTCACTCTATAGTGGTTCAAACTTTTTAACTAGGGTCAGTACTGTTATTTTTTAACTTCAATCACATCTGAAATATCATCACATGTGCAAGATCAAAGCATGCAATTTTTTCAACATTGGATGCAACATCAGATGCAACGACAAGACTTGCAACAACAGGAAAATGCAACATGAAATATATTTTGACAGGGGTCATTGAATTACCCATTTTGAGATTGAGGGAATCAAACAATACAAATCTATGAGGGATTTTTCTTATAACAATCCCCTGTATGAACCACCTTTCAAGATCTATCCCAAACTAACCATTGTCACCTTCCTGATTTTTCAGATTAGATTGGTTTTGGTCTTTTCAACTTCTTGGAATTTGTCAAAAAAGCAATCACGGTGTCATGGCTGTGTCATGTTGTGTCGAAGCATGTTCATGCCCTATACTCACAATGGGTATACAAAATACCCTTGGGATCCAGTCACCTCCTGAGAATGGTAATGGAACCTAAATACTATGTTGAGGAGGTGATTGGACACCCTTTGCTCATCATCTGAGAATATGACGATTGATGCCTAGGGATATTATGGGACAAGCAAAAACCCAAACTGTCATGCTGTGATTGAACCCAGTCACTGATTGGAAGAAAAAAACACACACACACAAGAGGCCTTGAGCCAATCCGGGATTGGTTACGGTTACGGGAAACCTCCCGAAAGGTTTATAATTATAAGGGTTTTCCATGACTTTTGTTTGGATGTTTGTGGAGGTCATGGAAAGTTTTTGGAGGCAGGATTTTCCATGTTTTTCTTGTTCAATGGATATTTTTGTTGGAGTTTGTGACACTCAAGGAGTTGTGATGAAAAAAATTGACAGGCATGGCCGTGCTTGGTGATTTCAGCCATTTCGTTGGTAGCGTCCGGGTGCCCAATGGACCACCCCAAGGGGCTTGCGGTCTCCAAACCGTAAGACATATAATTTACTGCACCACATCATACCACATCCAAGAAGATATGTTTGATTTGATGATAATAATAATAATAATCATCATCATCATCATCATTGTCGTTGTCATCATCATGCTGAGTTTGCATCTTCAACTTCGAAAAAAAAAAACAACTCGATGTTGTAAACCTCTCTATGATGCGATTCTGGAAGTAAAAATACCATCCAATTCTGATGTTTTTTAACCAACATGTAGTTTCTCTGTCCTATAAACCATGTTTCAACCAGTTAAAGGCATGAAGTCCTCAAACAACAAAAAAACAAAAACACAGTTATGACCTTTGAAGGTTTTCTTTGACCCTTCGATCCCTTGGCCTTCGCCAAAGGGTTGGAAAAACATCGTCATCTCGCTGAGTCGATGATCGGAGTTGTTTTTTGTGTTTTTTCTAGCTGGTAGAGCCTAGAAATTTGACGGTTTTTGTTGATTAATTGCTATAATTAGTTAACCACCATGATCCCTTGTAACAATCCCTTTTTTTAAGGCCGGATAATTTCCGGGGAGTGTGGCATTGGGGTGTGATGTTTTTTTGAAACCAATGACCCTCTTGGGAACGAGTCGAGAGGAGATCCTCTTGAAATGCTACTTTATCAAAGGGCAAACTAGGTGGTGGTTTCAAAGATTTTTTATGTTCACCCCTATTTGGGGAAGATTTTTGTCGATTTGATTAATATTTTTCAAATAGGTTGAAATCACCAGGTAGGTAAATCATTGAAGCATTCTTCCCAAATTTATGAACTAGGAAATGTTTTCAACGACTTTCATTGCAACCCCTTTGCTGGGGAGACGATCCAATTTGACTCATATTCAAAAAAACACTGGTTGACACCACTAAGTAGTGATATTGTGATCCTTTTTATATTTTTTTTATGTTGCTATATACAATAACTTTACAATTGTCGATTGTTCCATATTGTGAACCTACGGGGCTCCCACGTAACTGGAGTTTAGTGGTCCCGCCCGGATGTCTGTCAACATCCGCGGATGTTGGTGGACTGTAGCGAACAAACCGCCAGTTTGGTCACGACAAAAGCTAGTCCATGGTATAAGGGAATCCTACCTAAAAATGGCCGAAAGATGCAGATTAAGGATTTATAATAAGTTGCCCAGATTATTTTTCGAAACATGGTGATGGCAACCGTTTTTTGGATGACACAAAATTCTTCTGTTATCAATCATGAACTAGGGGTCAGAAGGTGAGTTAGGATCCCTAGGTTCATGAACAAAAAATCGATGTAAAGAGACCTCTTAGGTTCAATTATGTACAGATGGAAGAAACAAAACGCACCCAATTTAAAGAAACCAGAAAAGGAACCAACTGAAACAAACAACTTCGGGGGTTAAATGGTGCCAGCTTGTCGTGGTGGTTGATTTTCTGAACAACACAAACTTCTCATGGTAGATGTATCATTTTAAACCAAAACCCAGATACTCCATGTATGGAATATTTACCTACATTTACCATAAATCCATGATAAGTGTGGGTAAACATTCCATACATGGAGCATATGGGAAATGGATACATCTGAAGGATTGTTGCTTCACTCACCAACCAGTTTTCTTGTCAACCGAAAACCTACGTCTAACTCTCGAGGAGTGGCGCGTTCATCTCGGTGGAAAGACCGTCGTTCAGGTTGGATGCACTGCCAGGGGGAGTCAGATTGGGAATGCCACCCACCCTCCAACCTCAACTAAAAGCAAAGCTTCACCAGATTTTTTGTTGTTGGGTTTCTCTAATTTGCTGGGTTTTTCAGGCTCTTCCATTTTTTTTTGTTTTTCCCTTGTGGATGATTCAATGATTCACTGATCTCATGTGTTTTAAGTTGGAGAGGCCAAGAAAATTGTAGCTTGAGGATGCTTGAGGTCACTTTATACATACTGTTGATGGTTCAGAAATCTTTCTAAGCAGTTGAGGTTGGTGGTTTATCCGGTTATTTACCGGGTTTTTAGACGTCCCAGGTGGTACAGGATTTTTCTTCCATCAACAGCAAGCCTTTGCATATCCAGGCGCTCCATGTATGGACCTACATAAAACAATAAACTTTAGCCAAATGTGGGCTACTTGGATGTCCGAGGAAGTTAGTAAATGGTTAGTAAGTGGGTTGTGACCCCCATATACCCCATTTATATATAAGTAGGTGAAATAACCCATTTACTAACCGTTGATCCTACCTTCCAACGGGACATCCAAGTATGGCCCAATCAATATACCTTTGAACATCTGGAGAAATCACATTGAAGATACGAAGATCGGAGTCGTGGATTTCTCTTCTTGCAATGTAACATAGCATCCATGGAAAAATGGTATATTTACCTTACATGAAAACCATAAAGATCAAGTAAATGGAAGCTAAATCCACCATACATGGGATGGTATGGGCTATGTAACAAATATTGTCATCATATTGTTTGACAAAGCCGAATAAGGTCAAAGTATGTAAAAGGTATGATTTCTATTCAACCACAGTGTACCCAATGCATGAAAATCAGCTTGATTCCCGGGCATGAAATCATGGCCCAAAAAATCCCACCCTCCCCAGAAGAAAAATAAGGCCTTATTTTAAACCGCCATTGTTTCCTCAATTAGCCTGGCCAATATTAGGGTCTTACCCTCCCTGAAACTAACATAGGCCCTGAAAATGATGGTTTCCAATCAATAGGAATCTCCTTTTCCAGGTGTCTATTTATTTCTGGGGGATTGGCATTGTTGGGGGTGCCCTTCGATTGGTAACCCTAAGATTCGCATGACACTTGGGGATTCCAAAACGACCGTCGTTTGCTCCAGTCCCAGGAGCCGCACAATTCTCCATGCGGTTTGGGGGCACATTTGCCGGGGATTTGCTGGGGGTTGCCGTTGGATGTGTGACGAGGTAGTCAAGCCATTGGGTCTCCAATGTGTATTACTTGGAGGGATTTGATGTCATATCAAGAGTTAATTCAAAGAAACACATTGGTTTCCACAAATAAATCAACCATTTCTGTTGATGGTTCAGAAATCCTACATCACCTGACATGTATGAAACCCTGTATATTTATTGGGATATTTACCATGTCAACTGGTTAGGGTATTTTCCATCCACCATTTCCGTGGATTTTTGTCAGAGTCCTACGTCTTGTGCGGACCAAACTACCGAACCGACGTTGTACATGACGTCTGCACATGAGAAAGTGGTCGGTATAAACAAGCACAACCAACGCGGGAAACCAATTACCCTCCCTGAAACAAACAGCAGTTCGCACCTGAAATTCGATTCGGTTGGAAGTTGGAAGACAATCGTTTCCTTTGGGGATTCGACCTAGTTTTGAGGCATGGTATATATGCAATAATGATATTATAATTTTAATTTCAGGTGCATTACTTGTTATTTTCACCCCTATCTGGGGAAGATTTCCACTTTGACTTGACTAATATTTTTCAAATGGGTTGGTTCAACCACCCACCAGTATTTCATCATATTTAACAATTATAGACGTTCCCCAGACTGGGCTCCAAACAAGAATCTACTGGACAAAAAACAGCAATTTAACCCCTTAGATGGATTCTTTTTTGCGGGCAAGAAGAAAAAAGATAGAAAAACATGACTGAAAAACAAGGGTACTCAAGAGTTGTTGATCCCAATCATCATAGGTAGAGGAAGATGCCTTCTTCCATAACAACCAACTCCCGTCAAAGAACCTCACAGGTCATACTCGGTGTTGGTTTAGGATGAGGCAATGACTCCAACTTTAGGCTTAGAGGGTTGGTGAATGTTTGCAGTTTAGTCAGATAATATGTTTCGTGTGTTTTTTGTAAAGTGACATAGATATCATCTATGGACCTGTATGTATTATATATCCAATATGAGTATTGATGTTTTATAAACTGTACAATATGTATACAAACTGTATGTAGATAAGATTTGTTCAGCATAATTTAAATGAATATTGTGTGATTTTGGAATCGCCCTCCAAACCAAAGTATTTGTGAAATTGTTGGTAATCTCCAGACACCCCTTGTTTCACACACCCCAAAAACATATTATAAAGTACAGTTTGTTCCTTACTGCAAAACACCATGGAGATGAATCCGGTTACATCCGTCAAATTACAGGTGATTGGCATTTTTTTACCGCAAAACACCAGGAAGGTGATTTTTCTTAGTTGAGTGCTTTCCATTTTTGTCCAACTGATAAAGAATCCATCATCTTAATGCAAGATGGTCCCTCTAGTATGCGTATTAAATGGAGTAGTTACAACCCTAGAAATAGTCTGAAATAAATGAGGAACTGGGGTGAAATAACCCCTTGTAAATGGAGTGAAATAATACCACTCACACTCCTCCAACAACTAACATGGCAACGGAGCACCCACCCATTTGAGTCGATGTATTTCCTGTTTGAAAAATGGTGATTTTCCAATCCCAAATGCTCAAGGAATGGCATATTTTACCTCTAAACTACCCAGTTTTGCCACGGTAAAGCTCTACGAAAAGCTCCATAGCTCCATTGAGTGGACCTAGGTATAAATGGCCTCAAAATAACTGGGTTTCACCGGGTTTTTGGGGGCCCAAATGAGGCAACTGAGCCTTCGTCCCCTTCGTCTCCCGGCTCCTTGCCAGTGGAGCTGGTCACAGGACCTGGGGGAGTTGACGAACAGTCCAGGAGGCCCTCCACAGACCAAGTAGACCCTGGAAGTTTGACAGACCCAAACAGTCAATGTATGGTAGGGTTGTGGCAACTCAAACATTTTTTATTTTCACCCCTACTTGGGGAAGATTCCCATTTTGACTCATATTTTTTCAGATGGGTTGAAACCACCAATCAGATGGTATATGTCATTTATTTACCTATACATGAAAACCCCATAAACTACCCAAATGTTGGTAAATAGACCATACATCTTGAGCATCCGGGATACTGTTGATGGTTCAGAAATCCCACATCCGTTTGGATGGTGCTAAAACCTTGTAAATAATTCATGAGCTTTCAAACTACCAACCTCAACTGGTGAGTCAAAGCGAGATTTCTGAACCATCAACAGTAGCCCCTCCAGGATTTCTACCATGTTTAGTAAGAGATCCATATATTTGTTTTTACGATACTGGGAGGGGTTTCTTCCCATCTATTTTGTGATACGCAAAATTTCAGACTCCAAGAATTATGTCGACCTTGGCCTAGTAAGAGATCCCAGCCTACATTTGCCACCTGGGAAGGGCGTAGATCCAACTCTTTCTTTTCCATAGGAAATACTGTTGATGGAAGACATCCTGCACCAGTTGATATGGAGAATCTCCCATGTTTCATAGGCTGAGGAACATATGACAGGTGGCCGGGCCACCTGCGAGGAGTGTTGGCGGAGCCGGGGCATTTTCAGACGAGCTTTTTGGTGGAGAAGCCCAGTTTGAAAGGATTGCTACTTGGAGGATGGGCTCCCAGGACGGAAGTAAGTGGTTAGGATTACCCCCATTTATAAGCCATGAAACAGCCATTTGGAAGTGGAACAAGCCTATTTAGGGGACTTGTTAACCATGGTCCATTAACCACTTGCTAACTGGGATGATTCTCCAAGTAGATGGTAATTTCAAGGGTAGTTTATGTTCACCCGAAAACTGTGGAGAAATGAATTCCAACTTGATGAGCATATGTTTCAAAAAGGGTGGCTCAACCACCATCTAGTTTGGTGACCGAGCGAAAACGTGGCGGCATATCTGGGCAAGGTGTTTTGTGGGGGAATTGGTGTAGATAGACGTTAGACCTTGGAAGAGTATAGGAATATGGGAATCTAAAGGGTACACCCCCAATGCCACCCAGGAAGTGAGGCCTCAGTTTCTATTAAGGATGGATAATAATCATCCCTTAGTAAGCCCGGTTATTTCGCTATTTCTTGGTCAGGGTGGCATCGTGTGGGGGGGTTATCCTTAGATTCTCATCAGATGTGAAGGAAGACGCGCCTTGCGCCGCATGGTCACATGCCTCGGCGGCGGCAATCCTCTTGCGTTTTTCGGCTGGGCTATCAGCAACATTGAAGCCTGAAACAACGGCGCCCGGTTGTTTTCCTCAACCCACCACGCATTCAGGGTAAGAAATCAAGAACTGAAGCTAAGGATGAGAATGTGGAGATGGAAGCACCTGATCAACCTCAAGAAGAAGCTCCACAAGACGATCCAATGAATGCAACTGATGATGCACCTGACTTTGGAGATTTGGACATCAATAGTGAATATTCTGAGACAGAGTCAGCGATGATGAGGAGAACCAATGAACTTTTAAATTCTGAGGTCTACCAGCACTTTGCAGATGAAGAGAACATTGAAGGTGAGCCAAGTAATCTTGAACAACGACCTCGAATGGCTACACCTGCTATGGCACGATTTATTCACAATCTTCTTCATGATGATTTGCAGCATCAGCCATGGCTCAAGCGTTGGGATTAGAGTAAAGGGAGCAATATAAGAATCGAAGGAGCCGTTGCTTTTTTTTTCACACCAAATAATTACATATAATTACCATTTTTATGCGGGGGCGGGGTGTTTTGCAAAAAACATCATATGTTAGTTGTTTCAAGATACCTTTTCCGTGACGTACTTCCAGAAAATGGAGCTTGTTGTAAAGGAACGAATGGATACAAATGGTGGAATGAATGACTCCTAATTGAATCATGATTTCTGGGGTTGGTCAGGGGGACGTCCCTGGAAGCATGTTTTCTGCACCATTTGTTTGGCATCGGTCGAGGGCGATTTGATTCAGCGGCAGATCTGAAACAGCAGAATCCTTGTTGATTCAATAACCCTTGGACCTTTGAGATCGTTTCAAAAAATGACGACCGGAGGGTTGTCCAAAATACACCCTGGAAAATTGACATCCCAAAACGAAGGTGGCCGGTTCAGATGAGGATTTTCTTTGCAATGCTGGGTGATGTTTAGCTTCAACCGACGTTTAATTTTCAGGGGATGTATTTCCAAAGTCATGATTCTGTTGAAGAAATCCTGCACCTGGGATGGTGCTAAAACCTTGTAACTAATGGGATAAACTACTAACTACCTTGACGTAGTGGTACCTTAAAACACCACCTCGGCCCACCTCCAACTTATATCTGGATGTTTCCGAAAATAGTGGTACCCCCAAATCATCCATTTTAATAGGGTTTTCCATCATAAACCATCCATTTTGAGGTACCCCTATTTTTGGAAACACCCATCCGGTGACTGACAAACAACTAAGATGAGCTTTGTGAAGTATTGCGGTGACCGATGGACCAGCTCAGTTTCTTGGTTGCTTGTGGTGGGGGAAACTTGTTGCAAATTGACAGGTTAAAAACAAACTCTGGCGTTTGATGGGTGGGTTTACGTATGACGTAGCTTTGTTTTGGGTCTCATCCTTCCAAAAGAACCTAACAAATCTCATTTTGAATATGATTGAATCGCCACACATTCACCAGACAAGATAATAATCATATCACTGACTGTAGATCATACTTTTGAGGCTGTTTGAAATCAACTAAAAAAAAACCTGAAACATATATGTTGGCCCCGAACTTCACCACAAATTTGTTGAATTTGTAAACGTAAACCCCCGACCTTCTGAAGCCGGCGGGTAATTTATGCACCCTCGGCTTGGTGTTTCAGAAATTGGAATCGAAGACATTGGTTTTTGAGAGAGGTGGAATTTCCAAAAGGAATGGCGGCGGGGAGTTTCCGACTCTGAGGGGTTCCAATGGATACATGCTCCCTGGGAGTCCTTTCCCACCATTAAAACAATGGGTGGATTTATATAACCACCATTGCTGAACCCTAAGGGTTGAAAAATCATCGAAATTGGTGAAGAAACATTATTTTTAATGGTGGTTTTTCAGCCCAGGGTGCTAGTTTTGGGGGGGAACATTTTGGGATCAAGCAGCACAGGTTGCCATGTTACAGCGGGGTTATCAGCACTGAAATTTGTTAAGCCAAAAGGAGGAATTTTCGTCTGAACCTTCATGTCTCCACTTTTCATTGGCATCCTGTGCAGGGTTTGGCATGCCAAGATATACACTCACGAAATTTAGTATGTATCCAACATTGCCATGATTAAAAAAGATGCACATTTTAAAGTACAGAATCCTCATATTTGTGGCGGTATCCATGTGTCCAACGCATGTATATACATATTTTTATGATTATTTACATGTATAGGCTGTATAGGATATATATATATATATACAGTATATACATAAATATTTGTTTTCTGTTTTCTTGTTGACCGGTCCGTTGCTAAACCGCTTCCTGACTCCAACCAAGGAAGATTTGACAGAGTCAGCACAGGCACGAAAAAAAAACGGTTTGACTGATTGAAACATAAATAAAGTGCGTTAGTTCTTGTGTGTCGAAACATGTTGTATATCAATGCTGTGTAGGTTGGTGGTTTGTAATACATTTTATGTTCACCCCGATCCTTGGCGAAATGATCCAATTTGACGGATATATTTGTTTGATGGGTTGAAACCACCAAGTAGAAGGCGAAAACTAATTGTTTGGAGGGGTGGGTTAGGGGTAAGCGATTTTGAATGGTACTTATTTTACACTCCCTGAAACTAATAGCAAAAGTACATGAAAATGGATGGGTTGGAAGACGAATCCTTTCCTTTTGAGATTGGGCCTATTTGCAGGTGCGAACTTGCTGTTAGTTTCAGGGGAGGGGTACATCACGAACATATCCTAGATGGGGGTTTGAAAAATTTTATACCTTTACCGGGTAGCTAGTGAAATGAAATGATCCAATTTGACTTGCGCATCTTTTTCCAAATGGGTTGGTGTGAACAACCATCAACTAGAAGATGTCATGCTTCAAAATTATATGGTACCATGGATCCCAAAGGATCCATGCGACGGAAGGTATATTGACCGATCCTAACGAATGGTTGATTTTTCTGACTTTTTATGGCTTGAAACTCAATCACCAACAGGTGATCCCCCCAAACAACTGCTCCAATAGGTGAGTATTCACAATGATCCAAGGTTGATGTGCGAATGCCAAGGTGTAGGACTGCAAAAACCTGCAAATAGCGACCCAAATGGGACTGCATTGGGACTGCCGTCTTTTTCAGCGCTACATTTAATTTGGCATAAGATTTTATGGTAAATGGAGGTAAATAATATTCCATAGATGGAGCTTGGGGTAGTTAACAAGCCCATCATGTTTTTTTTTCAGAAAAGGTGGATCCGCTTGGCTGTTATGAAGTCATTATTTTCACCCAATACACACCCTAGACATCCAGGGCCACCTGCTGAGGAGGCTACTTGGATCCTCAAAAGATACCTAAAACACAAAACCTCAGGAGGTATAACTGGATGTCTAGGGATACTTGTTTCAAAACATAACTGGACAGGCTATTTGGTGTTTTTTGTTCACCCGATGCACCCCTAAGGTTTTGAGTGGAACCAGAAAATGCTTGATTTCTGCATCCAGATGTTTTTCTCCTCGGGGTTTACCTTCAGATTTCCTGCTACAATTTCTATTGACAATATTTCAACATAATCATTTCTTAAATCCCTTGCAAATCATGGCCGTAAGCCATCATCTAAATTAGGAGGTTCCCAATCAAGGGCTTTGCAAAAATTGAAACTTGTCTCATGTCTTGTGCTTTCAACTTGTCGTTCTCATTTCTGCTAATCTTTGGGGGTTCCACTTATCAGGTGGCCTTTATTTTGAAAGCGATAAGTATGGAAAAGACTATTTTGGCTTGCTTGACTGGAAATTATGTATACATATATATATATATATACACATGGTTTTTCATTTACATATTTAAACTATAACAACTATGTACGTTTATTGTACTGTACTATATACAGAGGTCATATTGGTCAGTACTCTTAAGTGGAGCAAAAAAGATGGTGCTATGAAGTTCATTCCTCGCCATGGAATTCAGGCCACTACACGTGACGCCTTGGTAGCAGCCACCTTTGGCTTCCTACAACGTGGCAGTGAGGTTGGTTGGGGGGGTGTTTTGGGTTGCCCATAGAGGAACTACTTGGAGGATCATCCCAGGATTTGTAAGTGGTTAGTAATCCCCATTTAAAACTCATTTAGGCCATTTGGAAGGGGGAATAACACCACTTTAGGGGTACTTACTAGCTATGGTGATGAACGACTTATTGATATAGACTTTCTGTAAACTGGCTTTTTTTGTTGATATTTGGATTGCTATTCACCTAAGAGTTGGTAAAAACAGGGCTTTCCATCGGATGATTCGCATGTTTTTTTTTTTTCCGGAGGATCCCATTTTTTCATCAACATATTCAGGTACCTGAAATAGAGGACTCACCTATATGAGCTGTATGTAAGGACGATGTAAGGGAATCCCCATTCCCCCTAAAACAGCCTTAAAGGTCTTGTAAGGTACAATACCTCCGTATAGGTACCTAAAACCTTTGGTGATTTTTTGGTGATGAACAAAAAAGCCTGGAAGTTTGAGAGAAAAACATTTGCCGTGGAGGTTGGGTGCATTCACCTAACTATAAATACCTAGAACCCAACTGACCTCGTTTTTTGGGGGTTGACCGTCCATTTTATGGGTCAAATCTTCCCAAATATGGATCATTTGGGATCTATGGTATTTATACATATTCATGAATATGTAAAAATAATACGTATGTATACCAAAAAACAAACATCAAAGACATCCCATTTGAGGACTTCTGACTTCCAGGAGACTCAGATGTGGCAAGATTACCTGCAACAGGAACTTGGTCGAGTCATAGGTGCGGCAGCCCAAATATATCAGAAGGATTTTGCTCAGGGGGGAGTTTCCACTACTATTACTACTGCAACAACAACAACAACAACAACAACAACTACTACTACTACTACTACTACTGCTACTACTGCTAGACGAGCGCCTGATTTTCCATTGCTATGTTTGTTTACCAGAGTGTGCATACTTGCAATGATACCAGCCAATTGACATCAAAGTGAATTCTGACATCAGGCAACGGACGTTTACAGTATGCTATTTTTTATGTTGTTCATGCCCACTAAAGTAGCCGGTGGTTTCGTTAAATTGTGTTTTTACCCTGCAAGCCAAGTGATATTTGACAAGTACATGTTTCATTCGGGTGCTTCACAATCAACTTCAGCATATGTAGATGACAACGTCGATATAGTGCATTGCAATATTTTGAGAACAACTACAACCAGTAGCTTTGTAAGGGTAAACCAGATTTTCCCAAAAACGAGTAGTGCTCATCTCAAAATTGTATATATCTACAGCTGGAAGTGTTTTCTATAGTGATGGTTTCTTCATTTTCCATCCGAAAAACGAAACAGAAAAACATGTTAAGGCTTGATGTGTTCACAGTTCGAAAGGTGCTCCAAAACCTACCCAAGTATGTTCTCAGAGTGGTTTGTGTTGTGTCAGGTGAATGAAAGACTATATGTAAGATTCAGCTAGACATATCCTTGTCTTTGTGTGTCTTTTTGGCTCTCAATGATGGCGTTGAATTACATAAACAGAACCATGATCGTAAAGATAGAGAGAGATTTGCATTGCTATTGTTGTTTTTTGTTGTTTTTGGCTTCAACGGAAACCTTATTTGGGACTGGCATACCATGATTTTTGTTTGAATTGGGATCTCTTTGTTTTTCAACCACAATACCGGACACTTCAATTGTTTTGAAAGATCGCTATTTACCTTCAACACAATAGAAAAACCACCAGCAACATGGCATTTGACTAAAGAAATTCTCCCACTTGCATGTCCCAGGAAGTTAGTAAATGGGTAGCAAATGGGTTATGACCCCATATACCCCATTTATAAGTAGGTTATAAGCCATTTACTAACCATTGATCCTACCTTCCTGGGACATCCAAGCACAACCGGAAACCTGGATCCAGGGGATCCCTATGCTTTTGACTTACGCATCAAAATCTTGGATAATGGTGCTCGCAAGGCTTGGAGATTGGTGTTTGAAGGTTTGTTTAAACGTGGGATTGGATTGGCTTCCCAAAATGAGTTGAGGGTACCTTCCTTTCGGGTGAGTATTATCAAGTCATAATATCATTTCCTGAGACTAACATATCCCAAAAGAAACAAATTGCCATTCATGTTGTGGATCCCTTTCAAAAAAGTGTTCAGGTCCAGGTTTGCTATGTTTTTGTTGTTTCACAAGGCCTTTAAACACCATTATCCACTGTGTGGGGCATATCAAGGAAGTTTGGTTGAAGGGCTGTGACACATGAGTGAAGTTAGCATTTCAGCGTTTGGTCAAATCGTGCGATTCGCCTAAACACACGCACACATCAAAGTGTTTCCATCTCTTGTCAGCAATGGCATGTGTAGTCTTTGTCATTTCAGTCGCTATATTATCATATCATATCATTTCATATATCATATCATTTGATATATCATATCATTTCATATCATATCATATCATATCGTTCACACCATATCATATCAAGTTAATTCATTGCCAGGTTCTTTTCTTTGGATATGCTGTTTTCACCCTTGGTGTAACCCTGTCCAACCAACAGTCAAATATTAGCTTGTTCATTTTTATGATGTTTCCTTATTTGTGGTACGAGGAAACATACTTACAATGATATATATTCTTTGCTGTAGTATACTAACATATTTGCAACTTGATATCAACTTGATCATCAGACATCAGGGTCTTACAATCCAACGAATCTTCAGAATCGCTGATCGAGGCATTAAAGAGAGCTGCCAGACAAGCCATGATGGTGTCTTTGAGAAAATCATCTGTTGGATCTGGTCAAATTAGCTCGCGACCTTACCCGAAATGGTGGTGAAGTAAAGGAAATCCTCTATTTCAGGCAAATCTAGGTTGGTTAAAAAATATAGTTTGGCCAGATTGGATGCTGTCAGTTTGGTTTGCTTTCTTTTTTGTATACCCTCAAAGTTTTATTCAGCAATCCCCTGTTACCAAGTTACCGGACCGGAGAAAAGTCGGGCCGGGGAAAGCATCATGGGAACTGAGGGGTGAGCTGTTATAGGTGATCGAAGTGAGATACGCACGCTGGAGGGAAGGAAGTTCCTGTGTAAAGCTAAAACTCACCACTGATCGCTGACCACAACGCCCCCACGATTTTTAAACTAGGTGGTGGTTTTAAATGTTTTTTAATGTTCACCCCTACCTGGGTGATGATCCAATTTGACTAATATCTTTCAGATGGGTCGAGACCACCAACTAGTACAGAGTTTTGCATTGTGTTTGATATAGAAGTAAGAGCAATACTGGTACATAACTGGTACTAAAATCTTCTCGGAATTGCTGGTGAACAGTACCATGATCATATTTCAATCATAATACAGAATTCAATGATAATTAATCTATATAGATGGTTGGCTGATTTTGTTGATTTTCTTCCCTATATGGTCAAAATAGATCCAATTTGATTAACATGTTTCAAATGGGTTGAACATACCAACTAGTAATTCAAAGCAAACTCTAATTATCCTCAACTTTTGAATCTATCACTAACATGTTTGTCAAAAAAACATAATATATTATATTTTAAGAAGTTGACATGAAAACCGTACCAAGTGGGGATAATGTGCCAGGTGATTCGAAGTGACATTGTTATCCCCGCTCGTTGGAGGTCACCAACAACCTTTGAAAGGGTCGATTGGCTATCCAAGAAAGGTCACCAGCAGAATTGCCAGGTGTTTGTGTTTTTGTTACTCTTCCGCAACTGTGTCACGTGATCCTGTGATGCGCCAAGGACGAAATGTTAGCCAAGAGCAAAGCTAAGCGCAACGAGATTGAAGGGGCAACAGCCTAGCCATTCTTGAACAGAGGTCAAAACCCTGGTTGGTTGGGTTTATAGGAGATTATACTACCCAGCTATGTGGGGATTATGATAAACCGTTTTAAGGACTCCTATTAAGCAACCAGTATACATAACCCATAGGATCTATTTTACTGGTATATTCCATGGAAAGCAAGGGACCCCGGGTATTTTTCGTGGTTCACTTGCAGTTGGTGAGTTTGTGTTTATTCCAAACTTCCAAAAGAAGAAGAAGAAGAAGAAAACTTGTGGCATTGAGCAACAGTTGTCCCCCCAAAATGCAACATGTAGCAACATCTTGCACAAGTTGTTTTTCAATTTTGTGTGTGTGTGTGCGCGAAGCCCAGATTGGTTTCTAGGGATTCATATTCATATCCTAACATGGTTCAGTAGAATAAAACAGGAGACAAAGGCAGACATGTCCAGCCCCATTTTTTTTGGAAACAACAAACCTAATATGTTGTTTAAATGAACAATCTCTGAATCGCAAGGCGTTTTGTTTTGACATGTCTTGAGATGATTTTGAGTCACTTGGCAGCGCTTTGTCCTGCCATGACCTTGGACCTATTCCTTTTTTCTCGAGGTTTGACAGGTTTTGATGTTGTCGCTACAAAAAGATCTTAGGGTGAATGGTGAATGATGGTTCCTGACGTCAGAGCCGGATTTCCCAAAAAAAAGGATAGTTTAGTAGGAGAATCTTTTCAGAAAAGCCTAAGATGATGAAAGATTTGTCGTTTATACACGTGGAATGGTAGCATTTTTCACCAGCAGGACTGGCAGATAAAATGTGAGAATGCATCCCCTGATGACGGCTGTGTGCAACCCCTCGTCTTCGTAGAAATTGGTGAACATCGCCATGAGTCATTGACACAGAAGCAGTCAGCTTGCATCTACTGCTTGTCATGAAGTGTATTTCTCATTTATCACATGTGCTGAATGTCCGAATATGCCCGCACAATGGCGCGAAGTTTCAAGAAGTTTCAATCTTCTTGTTTTCCGTGTCCAGATGTTTTGAAAAACTGTCCCCCCATTTGTATAAGCTTTACCTCCCCTGAAAACTAACATATTTCCCACCCAAGGGAACTTTTTGAAGACGATTATCCTTTTCCCCTTAAGTGGGATATGTTAGTTTCCTAGAGAGTAAACATCTTGAAATATTCTGCAGCAGAATCTGGGTGGGGCCAAGACATCATCCCCCTGTACCATGTTGGTTGAGAAATGTGTTGTTTTAGGCCCCTCAGGGATTGTTTGCCAGTGTGTGGCTCGTAGGATGCCCCTGCCAAAAGGGTGTCACGAATTTGGATGTACAGTACATACTTCTGTAAAAAAGTCTGCGTAGTAGTTACGGGCAAACAACCTTGAGCTTCTAAGCAATGCCATAATGCTCCAATATCAGGAATCAAACCTATGATTGTGTGACATTGATGCTCTTGGATGCAGTTGACTGACAGCAGACAGCAGCCTGCCAAACGGCCAGTGTTTGAGCCACGTTTGGTTTCCCACAGCGGCATTGAATCCCCCACGGGAGAGTGGTCCCTCTAGCACCCACGGTACCCCGATGGAATGGAGGGTTGATAATAAACGCGCTAGTACTCAGTGCAAGTAGATTATATGATATTTGCATTTGACACTGTATGTGTTTGATATGTACTGTATATGATATAAGAAGTACTCTCTGTAAAATGTGTGGTCTACAATACGCATGTGATATGTATCGTTCAATATCAATATGATTACAGTAATATGTATGTGTATTTATGATGGTATATACCTGGAACCCTTAAATGGCTCTTGTTAGTGGATGAACAAGACTTCCTTGTGGAGGCTTCAAGCAATAGTAGACAAACAGCCACGCTTTAGACAACAAACGGTGCACATTGTAGGAGGACAGCAGGTCATAGCAGGTGTGAGAGGACACCCTCCATCTCTTCAGCGGCAAGCCAAGCCGCCTTGAATGGTGAAGGTTGAAAGGGGTAATGCTCCCAATCCAATTGGGGAAGAGAAGTTGGTTGCAAGAAAACATAGGGGATAGATCTGATGATGACTCTGTAGATCACCAACCGGTGCTGAAAGGTGAAGAATCAGAAAGGTACAAAGGAATCGTACACACATCATGGCCTGTCCATTCCAACAGAATGTGTTGATACGATCCCAGCCAGTTTAGGGAGAATGATGATTGATATAGGTCCACAATTGCTCATCATCAACTTCCATTGTGATGTATTTAATGTATTTCTTGATTTCCGGGCTGAGGGCCCAAAATGTTGATCCAAGCTACTGTGAACAAAACAGCTGTTGCCAACAGCTTGTTTTTTGGATGTCCATGTCGTTGTCCTTGGATGCTAGAAAGGTTGGGCAGGTTGGGGAGCATCCATGTGAGCATTGAAAAAACAGGACCCTGGTTGTTTAAGGGGATTTGTTGGGGATGAAAATACTACCCAGTTATGTTGGGAATTATGGCATAAACGGTTATAAGGATCCCTGCTGAACAACCAGTATAATGGATAGTAACCATGGAACTGACAGGTCTTAATGTCATATGATATACCTCAAATACGTGATGTGTTTAGATAGATACTGGCAAAGTATACGGGCATAGCAGGACTACAATATCAGTGATAGTTTGGATAGGGGATATAGTCTGATATTCTTCGATATGATCCAAGTTAGGTTTCTCTCTGTTTTAAACCGACTGGTGCAGGATGATATCACGGATTTCCGACCGATTACACTGGAAAGTAACATGTCTCCTCCCAATATTATTAAGACGATGATTATCCTTTTCAAGAATAGGGGTGGTATATCATAGTTCCCTGCGAAACAATATCTCACTGCAGCAGCCAGCTTACCGCAACACACACAGCATCAACCTTCATGGTGGCAGTTTCGTGCCAGCAAGTAGACCCAAAACAAGTCGTGCAGACTGTCACAGAAAAAGTTCCTCCTCCGTGCCTCGTCCGTTGGGATTTGTTTGTTCTTCAGGTGTTGAGGCCACTGGAGGACCAGAACTGACACTAAATGAAGGTCGCTACTGACTTTTCACCCCTGAAGAAGGTAGCTTACATAAAACCCACCATTTTGTAAAGGTGACTCGGTTCAGAACCTGGATGTTTTTTTGTTGTTGATTCGAAAAGTTCAGCATTTCCTTCAACCAGGCTTTCTTGCTTTTCAAGGAACACCTGGTGGAATCCGTGGATTCCTTGCATGAAAGAAGCCATTGTTTTTTGGTGAGGGTTTTTACACACATAGTTTGCTTCTTATGGATGCTTGTCCTGGGAGAGTTGTGTCGTAAGATTATGTTGCTATATTCACTGTAGATTCATATTACAGTATATATGTTTTGTTGATGCTATCGTATATTGTATATAACAATGTTAATTATTCATTGTACATCCAACTAATTACGTATATAATATATATTATATATTATTTATTCGTAGATATTACATTGCCTCTATTCTAAATACGTATATATATATATATATATTGTATATCCTTTTTCATACACACATACATCATGTATATGCTCTCACCTCTTAAATGAAGGAACTCACCTCCAAACTAAAAATCACCACTTGTCTTCGTCCCCAAACCGCCGAATCGAAACCACCTGGAGCCCTGCCGCCAAAAACGGACCACTTCCTGGATCCACGCCCTGACGCCATTCGCACCTCCGCCCTTCGCCTTCCCCGCCAGCCTTCAAACCTCGTGGGGCTCTACAAGGAATTTATCAGTTCACCACGTATTGACAACCAACTGTCGACTTGGGGAGCTATTCAGGTCTGGCGGCCACGGCGTGCGTTAAGCAGATTTTTTTCATGGTTTTTGCAAAGGTTGGAAGAATGAAGAGGTACAAGTAGATGGGTTTAGAAGGACCCTTTACTAGAACTAGATTTTTGGTATTTTTTGCCATCTATTTTGACCTCAAAGGTACTGTGTTAAGAAACGGAAATGAAGAACAGGTAGAATGGATGACTTGTTTGTAATTAGTGCCAACATTTTATTGTAGTCGAGTGGTTGATGGCATGATTTAAGGACTGTGGTTGTGGTTGTGCTGGCTAGCAGAATTCCATTTTTACATGCGATCCATGATGGCATGATGGTTATCCAAATAGCTAAGCCAGATGTTTGGACAGCATGCTTCTTCATGTGAGCAATGAAAAAACCTTGGTTGTTTAGGGTATAAAGGGGATTATGCTACCCAATTGCATGGGGATTTTAATAAGCCAATATAAGGATCCCTATAAACCAACCAGTATAATGGAAAGTAGGAGGGTTTTTTTCGTAGCTCATGTGAAATCAGACAGTATCATTCTCACTATATTTTATTTGGCCAGTTGATAGCATGTCCCCCAAACAAGCCGAAGAAAGTGATACCCAAACTTTTTCAAGTACCTAAAAATGGTGCTTTGACGTGTAGTGTGGGGCTTTCTTTCTTTTTTGGTTGGCCGGGTTCAGCTAAAGGTTAATTGTTGGTTTGGTCGTTGGTTTGGATTCCTGGGATCCCCTATGAAAGGGATTGGTACTTAAGGGCACCCTTAGAATCCCTGTATGACAATTCAGAGGACTTGTCGCCGAGCGCTTTCTACGGACGCAAGCACCCACTTTCACGTCGGTTTTTGGACTACAGTTTTGGTGATGGTCAATCTCTTCGTCATGACCTAGACGAATTTGTACGTGGCGTTTCGAGAAGGGACCTAGACCGTTTTGTGCTTGGTGTGGTGCCGTGCGTTTGATGAAAACAACGGAGCAACCAACGGAGGGGCTACATAGATCGTTGCACCAAATTATGAGTCGGGCTCCCAACGCTAGCCCTGCTTACTTGTCGACAGAGTCAAGATTGCCAATGTTCGGCAGAGCTTTCAATTCTCCAGAACGTTGGCCAGGTTGGCGCAAAAAAATGAGAAACCACCAACTCAAACCAACAACTAACCATGAGTTGAGTGGTGATTCCTGGGTTCTATCAGGGTCGGCTTGTCGATGAAAGGTGGGTGAAAATGATCCAAAAGAGAAGGTCATTTGATGGGAGCTACCATAATTGGTCAATGAAGATGACAACGGACCAAATCCCGGTACACCCCGGAAGAAAAACACGTAACCTGAGAATACATCCCTGAAATGGAAACTCATTTTACTTTTTCCATCATTTTCAGGTTCTATGTTGATCTTCGGGGGTGTATGAAAATAGGAAACTTAGCTTTTCAAAAACATCCATATTGAATTGCTATGTGAGGATTATTAAAGCCCATGGGGTTGATTTGTTTGTGTTTGCGTGTTGGACCGGGCGTATTTTGGTGAAATCATATATAAGACGCCCGGACCTAAGTTGATCTGACGTGACCAGGGAAAATCCTTGCTACCTTTGGTCGTTTGACCCGACTTCTGAAGAGATGTAGCATGGGAATCAGCTTCTATGAACAAAGGAATTTCATGTGTTGTGGAACCGCCAAGAACCTTTTCTTTTAAAGTGACTACCAGTCGGTAATATGATGTGTTTTTTTTAAATATTCATTTTTATGTTATATACTAAACCATATGTAAACCATATGTTTTAGGGTGTTTCATGACAACCATTCGATCTTCTTTTTCAGCCAAAACTTGCTGGCCAAAAAGTTGCTGGCCAACGAAACTAGAATCGTCCAACAAAAACAGCCCTAAAGTGTCACCATCTCCTGAGGCGGAGTTGTGTTTTCTTCCTTTTTGTTACATGAGTATTGAAAAAAAGGTCCCTTGGTTGTTTAGGGTATATGTCGGGGATGAAATACTACCCAGTTATGTGGGGATTCTTATAAATAACCATCATACTTGTGAGGATTCCTATTAAACAACCAGTATAATTGTTTTNTTTTTCGTGGCTCACGAGCGTTTTGGAGATTCACCCCCTCCCAAAGTTGCTTTGGTCAAGTTGACCAACGAAAATGAATGAATTCATTCGCAGCTTCTTTAGGATCATTTGATGATGTTTTCCACGAAATGTTTGTTTACATATAGATATATGCTATACAGTATGTCATGAAATATCTTTTATAAGTACAGTATGTCACAAGTAAATCTGTTCTCAAGATTCTACCCCTTTTTCTTGGAATGCGCCCTGCCCTGCCCGTGTCCTACCCTCCTTAAAAAAACTAACATATTGCCATTCTAAAGGGTTCTTTTGAGTCGATGATGTTCCTTTTCTTGAGGTGGGATACGTTAGTTTCCTGGAGGGTACGTACCCGTCACGAACGCAGGGCATTTGCGACTTTGCCAAAGATGAGGCTGCTGTGGCGGAAGCCAAGGCAGTGGGGCCAGATGACCGTTTTTCAAACTGCCTGGGAAAGTGAATCATTAGGGGGTATCAACTTAAAAGGGTTGATTTTTATGGCTGATTTTTCATGGTATATGTCCCCACATTCGATTGATTTTTATGGTAAATATTATAGGTAAATGGACCATACATAGGTGCCATAGATACCCAAATGAGGTAATGATACCACTCAATGGGGTGATTAGTGGGAGGTATTATTTTTCAGGTAAATTTTTAGAGAATTTGGATGTTGTCTAGGCAATTTATACCGACCTCTCCCGCCGGGAACAGTCACCCCAAAGTTGGTAGTTTAATAAGGGAATCCTACTACCGGGTTCCAAACTCACACCTCCTTTCACACCAGGTGATTGGAGGATTTTGGATGTCTAGAGCTGGGTAAGATGTAGTCACCATATTCTAGGTGGTGATTTGACAGAAATAGATCTGTCATAAGCATGTGGAAGAAAATGATGACCCAATTTGACTAGTGCCTAGAGTAATAGTCGTTTTTCATGTTTTTTCTTGAAAGCAACAGCTGGTGAGTACCTGTTTAGCAATGTTTTCAGGTCGTGGGTTGTTTTATATAGATCATGCTGGAATTGTAGGGATTTGTCCCACCCTAAGACTCATGGGATCTCAAGTCACTGGTGGGGACGTGGGGAGATCCAAAAGAGAACCTTGCGTTCTACAGAGTCAAACCTGTCGTAATACGGCAAGATTATTGAGGCCTGAAAGTCGTCATTTTCACCGTTTTTGGAAGGGATTTTCAGGGGTTTCTGTCTGTCATTTGGGATTCTTGGATCTGTTTGTGGGTTTTTGGGAAGGCCCAATTTCTGGTGTTTATTTCTTCGAGTTGTTAGATGAAAATGGATGAAACTTGGTGGTCTTTTTTGCAAATACACCTCTGAAAACTAAATGGCTGGAGTCACCCAAAATGATGGGCCTTGGAAAATGCATCTCTCCTTTTAATTCTGGCCATTTTTGGTATCTATTTAAAGATTATGGGGTGTATCAACAATCTAAAGTTGTAACTGTTGATGGAAGTAATCCCAAACAACCACCTGGGATGTATAAAACCATTTAAACACTGGGGAAAAACTACCAACCTCAACTGATTAGCCGGATTTCAGCCATCAACAGTAAGTATTTCGAAAGTTGTGGGATGTTTAAAAAAGGCTTATCTTTCGAAAATAAGTTGTTTTTTGTTCACATAAGGTCTGAGAGGGTGTTTTAGGTGTGTTTTTGGGGTTCAAATACCTTCTCACCAGGTGTTTGGAAGCCTAGGGATTGTGAATCTTAATGCTTAACATGATTCAAACCTTGGACATTGATCAAGATATGACCACGAGATGACTCAAACCGGCAAGCCAAACCAAGGAGTTTAAGCACAACCAACATTTTGTGTATGACAAAAGGTATTAAACAATGTTTTTTTTGGTACCAAACCTCTATTGAATTTTTCCCAGCAAAATGAATGAGACACTAGATGTTTGAAAAACAGACATCTATGTGTTTGTTTTGGTTTTGTGATTTTTCAGTTTGCTAAGATTGGTTCATGATAGGATCAAATCAAAGGTTCATGGTACCTCTCCACTGCAGTTTCAACTTGTCACGAACGAATTATACCAAGACATATTTCTTTGGGGAATGATAAACACCGTCATGTGTCACCATTGTGGAACCGCCAAGACTTCTCAAGAGGATCCTCACAAGGCCTGATGAACCATAGCAGTTCTCTTAGATCGTTTGCTTTGACGTATGGTTCAAATAAAAAGATTGAATGCAGAGAATACCCATAAGATCCATGGGACGGAAGGTATAATTACCTACATGTACTTAATTTCTAATGGTAGAATTAGTAGGTACATACACCATAGCATATATAGATCTTGATGTTGGTTTCAAATATTTTTTTGTTTTCACCCCTATTTGGGGTTTCATGATCCAATTTGACTTACGCATATTTATCAAATGGGTTGGTGAAAAACCACCAACTACTTATTTGCCCTAAGAATCCAGGTATGTCCTAAGAAAGGGATTACTATACTAAAATCCTACTCTTTTTGGATGGGATTGGAACCCGAATAATCCTACTCTGTCATATGGGGGTTTCCAAAAATGGTGGTACCCCCAAATCATCCATCTTACTAGGGTTTTCCATTATAAACCATGCGTTTTGGGGTACCCCCATTTTTTGGAAACACCCATAAAAATATACCATCAAGTCGTCTTCCAAACAAATTGCCAGGATGTAGCCCTTGCAGTTTCCTTTGATCACGAAGAGGTGGATCCCGTTGGATGCGTTGGTTTGAGCAATGAAAAAAAAAGGGCCCAAACGGTTGGTTGGAATATGTTGGGGGATGAAAAACTACCCAGTTATATAGGGATTATGAAAAAGATGTATAAGGATCCCTTTTAAACAACCAGGATTCAATGGGAAGTAGTAAGGCGTTTTTTTTTGTTGGCTCATTTGGGAAATACTTTTTGATTTTCCGAGCACCGAACAAACCATTTCAAAGTAATTATGGACACACATGCTTGCATGTTTTGAAGACTGTCCACAAGAAGAATTCATCAGTTCTAAGTTAAGATTCGTTGTTTCGACTGGTTCTTTTTTTGAAACGAGCTCACCCAAGCAAGACTGTGATGTAGTTTAATTAGAGTATGCACACACACTAGCCAGTGTGATAGGGGTGCAGATTACCATTCTAGTCCTTTGAATTCTAAAGCCATGAAATCTGGGTGGTGGTTTCAAATATTTTTTATGTTCAACCCTATTTGGGAAAGATTCCCATTTTGACTAATATTTTTCAGATGGGTTGAAACCACCAACTAGAAATTCATTGAAATTGGGAATCCCTTCCTAGACCAACCATGATGAAAAGTTTTCTTGCCTCACACGGCCTATGGCCAATACCCACAGAATTCCCATGGGACGATGGTATATTTAACTATTGATTTGCCATAGAAACCCACGGATCCTGTAGGTAAATATACCGTTGGAAAAAAAACAGGGTTTCTAAGGGTAACACGGGGTCATGCAGCCT
Source organism: Breviolum minutum Mf 1.05b.01 (assembly GCA_000507305.1). NCBI lineage: Eukaryota > Dinophyceae > Suessiales > Symbiodiniaceae > Breviolum > Breviolum minutum. Next base: position 122,435 of record DF239760.1, read on the forward strand.
TAGTTGGATGTCCCAGGAAGTTAGGATCAATGGTTAGGAGTAATGGGTTTTTGGGGTGAAATAACCCACTTACAAACCATTCACTCGCTTCATGGGACATCCAGTCGTACTAAATCCTTGTTTCTGATTAGAGTCCCTTATGAAGGGGATTCAGTAGGATATGAAAATTGATAATAATAAAAAAACGCGCACGTACTTATCGTATATGATCCACCGACCATTGTTTGGTCCCTAGTTCTTCCAAGTGTGTAGAGTTTGTACTTTACGTTTTCACTCCATCAACAACCAATCAAAAGGCAGACGTTTGATATATTTGGAATATCCAGATATGCGTCTATATATAGATATATTATTTAAATATACAGCAACCGCTCTATCGAACAACCAAACCCTTGTTTCTAGCAATTCCCCAACAACTCCCAAAAGTGGGACCCCAAAACCATAAGCTTCCCGTACAACCAGGCATACTTATGGGAAGTGTACGGGAATGGGTGTCCCACTTTTCGGAGTCGGTGGAATTTCCCTTTGAAAGATCCTGGTTATTTGTAAAAAATACATATCTTGATTTTGTACATACATATGATATATATATATGTATACACACATTATCATATAGTAAATATATCAGGCATCATGACCTGTACTACAATAATAACTGTTCAATATCAAACAACCAACATCCCTATCATCCCTTGGATTCTTGTTTTTCTCTTCATCAAAAGGTAGGCAGTCAATCCTTCACCGGTGCTGATGGTGCCACCTTGCCAAGCTGGTTGGAACGAACCATGACGGCTCTGCAAGTGTGCCTCGGCATCACAAGTTGGTTTTATTTGGTGGGCTTTCAAGGTGTTCTCTGTGTTCACCTCTAAGATTTACTGATATACCATTGATATATATTATATATACAGAAATAAGATGCATTTAGACATTTAGATACATACCAGGGCTATGCTTGGTGATTGATGAGCAGACATTCACAGTTGGGATATGCCCATGTTCCTACTCGGTGGTTTTGCACCAACCGGTAGAGGTATCAGTAGTTCGTAGGCGAAGAACCATTTCGTGAGCTATTCCACTGGTCCATGCTCCAAGTACATCAGGTTGGGCTCCTGTAAATGAGAAGAAGTCAGCAAGTTGTGGTATAAGTGTTGACCTCGGGTAAGTCGGTTGTTTTGAAATCCCCTCACTGTTTTTTTTCGTTTACAACCCTTGCTGAAATTATTCAACTTGCCCAGGTACATTCACTGGTCACATCATACACTCCAGGTGGTTCAATTCGTGACCGAAATTGATTCCGGACCGTTGGAAGTCACCAACAACCTTTTAAAGGGTCACTTAACCATAATCCAGATCCCTGCAAAAATAATTTCCAATTTGACAAACATGTCTTTTTTTGAATGGGTTGAAACCACCAACTACGTTAATGTTGAGTCCAGAATGCGTGTTTTTTTTACCAAATGGTTCAGCCACCATGTCAGTAGACTGCGAAACTAAACTTATCATTCTTATCAGAATTGTTTACGTTTACATTTCTACGGTATGTCTTTGATATTTATTTATGATACATTTATACATATAATGAATCTGTTTGTTACACAGGTAACTTAAACGTCCTCAGAAAACTTCCACCTTTTCAACACCTCTAGGCCTGATCCGGTGAAGCCAGAATTGCTGACTCGCAGCTTCTTAGTCTCAGCGGTGGGGGCTGCCGATGGGAAACATCTCTATTTTCGAGATGTGAGTGAAGAACATGTGTTTTGTGGTACCCTAGACATCCAAATACCTCCTGAGATTCGGTGTTTTAGCTACGCTTTTTGGGGGTCCAAAATACCGAACCTCAGGAGCTTCTGTGGCCCTGGATGTCGAGGGGTAGGCAAGAACTTAAATACTCAGCCAGCCAACCTTTTAACTTTGCGTATTACATATTTAGGAGGAATAAAGTTTATGTTGTTCTTCCTCAGTCCTTTGAGCAAACAATCATCTAAGAAAGCATTGCAAAACTCCAAGCTTTGCACAAGTTGCACTTTTGTTCCTCAAGTTTTCCTTCAAACAAAACATATTAATCCCTAAGGATCCAATCACCTTCTCAGATGATGATTGGGGCGTATAATCACCTCCTTAGAAAGGTATTTATATAGATTCCATTACCATTCTCAGAAGGTGATTGGATCCCTAGGGAATATTACCAGAAATTCAAATCAGACAAGACTCTATTTGAGATATGCAACTGAAAGGTTTGTTGGAATCCAATGTTCCAAATTTTGCGAATATTCGCATTATAAATCTAAGGGGGCCAAGCCATTGACACGATTTTGACCCAGGGGATTTAAGAATCTAGTATACGAACTGATCTCGTGTTGTAGATTTTGTTTGGGTATGATATTCCAGGGATCGTTCAAGTATCCATTTGGGGGGATACAAATACATGCAAATGAACGGTTTGTTTTGAAGGATTTCCACTGATGTTTGGATTGGTGTCATGTAATGACCCCTGTATGAACAAACTATAATTTCAATTTCAATCTGAAATGTTATAAAACACGAAGCCAATATGAAGAAGTCTCTAGAAGACGGGAAGTTCCCCTTTGTTTTCAACATGTTTTACATTCCAAATTCCTCCAAGGACCTTACAGATGCAGAGGTGGAGTAAATTAAAAGTTGTTCCTGGAGTTCATTAAACTTGAGCAGTGAGCATAAGCTTGCTTTTTTTGAATCTGTATATAAGGGATCGCATACTCAAGTTGCTACCCAGTTTTATTTCGGGATTTTTAACCACTACCTTTTGGTTTTATTTGATTTATTTGGGGATTATTTCATACACCATGAAAACTTAGGATCCGGATCCCTGTGGATACCAACTAGGATCAAAAACCATGGAAACTCATGGAATCCCTTTGTAAGCAACTTTCAGAACGCAGGATTGCGCCCATGGATTTCATCCAAACTATGCTGCCAAACATCAGGCAACAGTTGGTGGTGAAATTTCCAAAAAAAAAGTCGGCTTGAAATGGGTGATTTTTGGAAGGGAAAACCGTGTAACACGGAATTTTTGTGAATTTTGCAAATTGGAAAATGGTAGCGTTTGGGAGTGCATGTTGATGATGATGGTTGAGAAAGTGATTTTTATTTTTGTGGTTTGAATAGAGACCCAAGTGCTTTGATTTGTCAGTGCTACCGGCTGATGATGGTTGAAAAATCGATTTATTTGTATTAATAACTAGAGACCCCAGTGTTTTTCATCAGCGTTTCAGTGTGGTAAAGGTTTTGTTAATCGACAATTCGTGGCTTTGACTTTCAATCATTGCAGCAATAGAATAACCCAGGGATCTCTTCATACTCATCAACGTTCTGTATGAATGTTCAGTATTTCAGCCCCCCAAACAAATTGCAACCAAACCTTACAACCAGTTTTCAATAGCAAAAGACAATGGGACGGATCCAGGAATGAAAAGACTTTTCAATAGTGGATTGTGATGATTAAATCCGCACATGCTCCATGTAGGGAATATTTTCCTATATTAGGTGAAAACTCAAAAATGGCCACATTCAAGGGGAAATGTAGTAGGTAAATATTCCCTACATGGAGCATCAGGGATCAGGTTCACATTAGATTTGTTTAGACTTGCCATTTCTGGATACTACACCCCCCGAAGTTTAACATATAGCTCCTTAAGAAATGATGGTTGGCAGACAAGCCTTTCCTTTTGGGATTGCAAATTTTCAGGGGCGAGCTGTTAGTTTTAGGGGGTGTAATTGTTTGTTTGTTTAGTTGGTGATCTTCTACGGGTTCTACCATGGGATTCATCACCATGAAAATCCACCATATTAAACTTCCAGGGACTAAAAGAGCCTATACTTGGATGTCCCAGTTAGTAAATGGTTTGTAAATAGGCTATAACCTACTTATACATGGGGTATATTGGGTCTATAACCCATTTATTAACCATTTACTCACTTCCTGGGACATCCAAGTAAAGAACCTATCTGGGAACCTTCCTTTTTTGAGACATCTTCCCTTTGGTCGTAGCCTGCCGCCGCGTGCAGGCAGAACATCGTACGGAGTCCTGGAGTGGGAAAAGCATTGATGAAAAAAAGGAACAGTTTAAACAAGAAATGAAGAACGTGTTCTTCTTATCCTCATTTTATTTGATGTGTTTGTGGTTGTTTCTTGTTTGCTGCATGTTAGTGTTTGTTGTCTGTTGTGTGTTGTTTGCTGTGTGTTGTTTGTTGTTTGTTGTCTGTTGTTTGTTGTTTGTTGTTTGTTGTTGTTGTTGTTGTTGTTGTTGTTTGTTGTTTGTTGTTTGTTGTTTGTTGTTTGTTGTTTGTTGTTTGTTGTTTGTTGTTTGTTGTTTGTTGTTTGTTGTTTGTTGTTTGTTGTTTGTTGTTTGTTGTTTGTTGTTTGTTGTTTGTTGTTTGTTGTTTGTTGTTTGTTGTTTGTTGTTTGTTGTTTGTTGTAGTTGTTGTTGTTCTTGTTGTTGTTGCTGTTGATGTTGCTGTTGCTGTTGTTGTTGCTGTTGTTGTTGTTGTTGTTGTGGTTGTGGTTGTGGTTGTGGTTGTGGTTGTGGTTGTGGTGGTTGTTGTTGCATCAGTTCTAATCACTAGCACTGGTTCTAGTAGCAGCAGTAGTACTAGCAACAGTAGTATTGATTTTTGTACATACAACACAGTAGTAAGTATGTAATTTAGGATTACCCATACTATCCATGTATGGTATAGTCACCTACATTTACCAAACAAATCAACCATGTTTCTTTCAGGTTTTGCCTTGATTTGTTAAAGTTTCCTAAGGTGCCCTACCCCAAGCACTAGTGTTCCTATGTGTTCCTCACCTTTAATTAACCTCCCTTCCCCTGTAAACGCCCAAGGTCCAAATTTTCACAAGGGCATTGTCATCAAGACCAACGCCAATCAGAGGTCAACTGGCGAACTTATCGACTGCAAATCCCCGAACAAATTCTAACGGCAAGGGTCAGACAGTCACTGCAGAAATGGGCTGGTTCGAGGTCCACGAAAATGGGGCGGGTATAGGTATTTACCTAGATGAATGGTTGATTTTTTGATGGTAAATTAGTAGGTGAATATACTATATACCACCAGTTTCTTTCAAGTGACCTTTTGATCACCCAAATGGAGGTCACTGTTCGCCCCTGAAAGGGTCGATGAAAACACCAAAAAAAAAGGTCACTCGGAAGAACCTGGCAAACATTGAATGTTTGGGTAAAAGACTTGACAGCCAGAGCATTGTTTTTTGGTTGATAACCTGTACAGCTGAAAAGTGTTTTTGATTTTGTGCAGAAGGAGCCCTCAGGCTTTAGCCATTTGGAGTTACTTCATGGCTGGGTCAACCTACACCCCTCTAACCTACCCTCCAGAAATAGCTGGCCTTATTAAGGGCATATGAAGGGAAGCCAATGGTTAGTAAGCCCTGATCATAAGGCCTTAATTTCTGAGGGAGTGGTGGTACGTTTCTCCAACTGCCCCTGAAAGGAACGCACAAAAAGCCAACTTTGCACTGCACGAAATGATAAGGGCAGTAAGATGCAACCTTTTCTAAGGATTAACAACACTTCTTCCTACCAAATTGTTGTGAGAAATTCCCATAGAAATCCTATAAATGACTTATAGTAAAGTAAAGTATCGATATTAACCTTTATCAACAAAGCATGACACGGTCACATTCCAAACGACAATCATTTGAGAAATTCGTGTCTCCAGGTATGCGACTACACCTTTGACAGCTGCACTCTTCCGGGAGGCGTGGATTTTAAACTGTTTGTTGGTTTGTGTTGGTTCCGTGGATTTAAAACTTACTCAGCCAATGGCCAACCTTATTGATCTTTTTGGGGATTGCATTTTTTAAGAATAAGGTTCAAACTTTTATTACATGCTCCTTTGGCTGACTGAGTTAAGCACTTTTTCCTGTAGTGGCAGTTGTTGGATCTATGTTTGTTTGTTTTGTCGTTTTTTTTGCAACTGTTTTTAGTTCGTTTTCGCTGATAAGAATGACACTTGCAACATCGTCCCGTCTGGTAGGCGTGGGTACATGCTGAATTTTTGGTTTGGCTGGATATGTTCTATTGTTTGCTAGTAACGTTTTGCTTTAGTGCCTTTTAGTGACTCACCAGTTCCTAGCGGAACAACAACGCCTTTGGAAACCATGATTTCATTCCAAGATCTCACACTCTTTCCTTTGGAATCATGGGGGCAATGAAAACAAAAACTGGTTGTTTAGGGTAAACAGGGGATTATACTACCCTATCATTAATGGGGAATATAATAGACCATTATAAGGATCCCTATGAAACAACCAGTATAGCAATATGTGAAAGAAGCCGCATCTCCTTCTCACACTTCTCACATCAAAGAAAAGGCGCACGACATTTTGATGTATGCGCCTCATCTTGGCGCAGTTTTCGGATGAATGTTCGATTTGATGGAAACTTGCTTTATCCGAGGAGTCGCAAGGGCAAACCGCCGCGACTGGAGTACCTGTGCGATAGGAGCTTTCACGCCAGATTTGGGGCATCCTTGCTGGACTAGAGTCTTACCGATGTCGTGGTGGAGCGATGGCAATCGTGCTTGGTTTACCACAGGGGATGGCTTCCGCTCCAAGCGGGTGGAGGAGTCAGCAGCCGGTCAGCTCGTGGCAGAGCTGTCGAGGGTTTTTTGGGGCTCACTGAGAGAAATTCCGGGTCCACCATAAGCACCTTGTTACATTGGAAAATCAACCCTAAAGTATTGTCCCTTGGTGATGCAGGGTTTCTCCAATTTTTTGGGTTGTTTCGAGTGATTATGGCAAACCTGAATCAAAATCACAAGTGAATCGATATTTTGTTGACCCATCCCTCCATGCATGTATTCTTGCTTTCCCACCACGGAAAACACAAGACAATTGACCCAACTTGTAATTCAAAACTCACTGAGTTATATAATAATTCAAAAAATCAATACTTTGATAAGCATGGGCTTTTGATTGCCTTAATCCCACACTACCAACTTGAATTTCTATAAATGATTTATGTTTAGTGCTACTTGCTGTTTGCGCCACAGATTCTATCGAGAATCCCCCTTTCCCTGCAAATCCCCCCTGCAAATCCCCTGGAGGTCTGCAAACGTTGCGACGTGCCGGTGCAGGAGACGGATGTTTCGGCGGTCTCTAGAAAGCTGTGACATCAAGACCGGAACTTAGGAAGGAAATAGTGATCCATCCTCGACACGATTCATATTATACATATTCATGATTATATATTAATTTGTATATTCCGTATTTTATGATTGTATTTATATTTGCGTATATCATGTGCGTAAATTTTCACAGGGTTAATTTTTATGATGCGTATGTTTTTACATACGCATATATTAGCATGTCTTTTCATGTTTGCTCTTATTTTCTGACATGGATGGTTTATTTTTGGTTCTGTACATGTGAATGAAATGTACCTTAGATAATTATTCAGGATGATTTTCTTGAATCCTCCCATTATGGCCTGAACAAATCTGGCATTTACAGTGTACTCAAATCAGATTGACCAAATTTGGTATTTGTGTTACAGGTTTCACTTGCAACGCAAGCGGGTTGGAAGAAAACCATCGAGATATTTAAGGTGGAAAATTGTGAACAAACTCCAAAAAGTCCTATAATGGTTCCGATCCTTTGAGAAGGAAACCAACAAAGTTGACACAAAAAGTGGGAAGTCAAATCAAGGGGTCTTGATGTTTCTGATTTAGTAACTTTGTTGGTGGATTCAGTTGGTTCTCAAGTCCTTTAAAATGATGTTTTGGATGCAACAATGGTTTGTGCTGCTGTTTTTTGCATCATATATGCATATACATGTATACATGTAATATCTATATTTCTACATGCATATGTTCAGACATGTCTTTGCTGGTGGATGGCAAACAAAAACACAGGATTGAGGAAAGGGATTGAAAGGGGACATATTTTCTCAAAGGATCACACGGAAGCCAGGACTTTGTGGTGAGAAACGATAGCCCGTGTGGCAGCACCATAGGCGGAGTGTGAGGGGGTGGTATTGCAGCACCATGAAGGGAATACGTTTTTTTCGAAGACCTGGGTTTTGGCCATATATTTCGGAAGCTGGGAATGGAGATGCTAAACTTGATGATGTGCTTCAAACATAATCCCCCCAAAAAAACGATGTGCTCCAAACATAATCCCAACAACCAAATCTTTGGAATCACTGGGCAGCCAGGTAAATCTCTGTCAGCCGATGCTTCAAAATCCCAAGATTTCCATCAATGTTTTTTTCCGCGAAGGCCCAATCATCTCCTCTCACACTGGTGTTCGGATGCCTGATGGAAAGAGTGGATCACCAGAACCTTTTCCACCCTGAAGCGCACATTTTGATGAATACCCTGGCAACTCACGTATATATATAGATATAGAGTTTGAAAATAGAGCTTCCCAAAATGCAAGTAGTCTCTCAACCATGCATTTTCAGGTGCAAACTGTTAGTTTTAGGGTGTGTACCTTCTGTAAACACGAAGATAGCACCTGACAACTAGGCATTTGAAGGCACTTGCTTTCTTTTGGGGCTCGGGTGTTATTTTCAACCAATGGTAGCAAAACTAGGTGTTTTGTTTTTTTTTTTAACCCCCAAAAAAACCTGGAAATATGATCCGATTTGACGGTTCGCATATTTTTTTGTTCAAATTGGTGGGTTGAAAACCACCAAGTGTCGAAAAAACAACTGGACCCCGGCTGCACCCCAATCAACTTCAACTTCTCTCGGACGTGGAAACTTGCATTTGCTACGCGGTTCGGTTGGATAACAAACAGCAAATGAAGAAAATTTAAATGCAATCGCCTTATCATGGCTGAGTGGTTCTGGGGAAAAAAATCGCAGAGTAATCAATTACCAGGTGGTGGTTTCAAATATTTTTTAATGTTCACTTCCAACTTGATTTTATAATATTGTTCAAAGGGGTTGGGTTGAAACCACCAAGTAGATTAGTTCAAGCTTTCTGCAACATTTTACTTTTTGGACTCCTGTTTCGTGGATTTCTTCACTATTTCTCCTTTGAAAAGTCCCTACTCATACTCCCAAATCCAGAATCCCAACTTTGTTCAACCTGCCCTCGCTGAAACTAACAGTTCGCCCCTGAAAATCAATGGTTGGAAGACGAATTTCCCTTTGGGGCCCAGTTTTTTTTAGGTGCAAACTTGCTGTTAGTTTTAGGGAGTGTACCTACAGGACAGTACACCCGATGTAAGAACCCATTCGAAAAACTTCTTGCCTTAGCATATTCACACAGACTGGACGTGGCGTTCGGCAACATGATTTTTATGAACAAACCAGCCGGCCTACCTTTGTTGAATGTGGCAGTTTTTTCTTTTTCGTACACCGTGCACCCCTGAAGTTTCAACTCTAAACATTTGGCCACTGAAAGAGGGACCTGAACGCAAAATGAGAGGATCGTCTTCCGAGCAAATCATTTTTGAGGGGCTCTTGGGTTTTCGCTGCTGCTTTTCGGAGGTGTAGGTGAAATCGAGAAGCCAAAGAAGCAAAAAGTGGTAGAAATTCAACCATGAATGAAGATATGTTTCATATTGGTCCCATAAGTATTTTTCATTGTCATGTTAGTTGTTGGCGGTGCACTTGAAGGATCATCCCTGTTAGTAAGTGGTTAATAACCATTGAATAAGTCCCCTGACTCAGGTTATTCCCTTTCCAAATGGCTGTTTCATGGCTTATAAATGGGGGTTCATAACTACTTACCAGTCCTGGGATAGTCCTCCAAGTACATCGGTGATTTGCTAGAGATTTTGATTTTCAACAATTTGTCCCAAAGTTTCACTCACTTTTTTTCAGGTCCCGTGGTTTCCGATTCAAAGATATCCATGCTATCATAGGTGCATCCTGTGGCAAGTCATCATCATGTCCTGGGATCCCACAGTATCAATGTATGGCATCATTTGCCATGTGTTTACCATGTTTTTACCTACACGTATGAAAAAATCAAGCAGCACCATTAGGTAAAGGTACAATCGTCCAATGGATCCTGTGAAAAGTAGAAGTTGTTGCTCCTATGTTTCAGCAACAAACTGGCAAAACTACTTTCCCTACCTGCAGAACTCACAGATTTGGGGATCAGATTGATGGAAGCAAACTTCTTCATCTGGGATGTAGAACCCTAGTCTTCCCAATACCTTCTCAGAAAAGGGGTTTTAAAGGTGCATGTGTGGGGTCCAAAATACCAAGTCTCTCAACCGATGCGTATACAAAAACAAACAATACCAAGTCCCATAGATCTTTAGGGAGGTATAGAAATCTAGGTGGTGGTTTCAAATATTTGTTATTTTCATGTTATTTTCACCCCTACCTGGGGAAGATTACCATTTTGACTAATATTTTCAAAAGGGTTGAAACCACCAACCAGAAATTGCCATCTAAGATTGTTTTTTTAGTGAAACGCACATATGAACCGACTGAGGTAAGGACCATTGATGTAGGCGCTCCACAATGGGCCATGCACTCTTGTAGAGAGGTGGATTTGTTTGATTTGGGGGGTGGGAGAATGGACCTAACAGGAGATATAGTTTTGAAAGGGGTGAACAGGTTGTTGTGGACGTTGTTTTGGATGTGTTTTGGATGTGTTGTTGTTGTTGATGATATTTTTAACTTTTATTTCTTGTTTGTTGTTGTTTGTTGTTTGTTGTTGTTGTTGCTGTTGCTGTTGCTGTTGCTCTTGTCTGTTGTTTGTTGTTTGTTGTTTGTTGTTTGTTGTTTGTTGTTTGTTGTTTGTTGTTTGTTGTTTGTTGTTGTTGTTGTTGTTGTTGTTGTTGTTGTTGTTGTTGTTGTTGTTGTTGTTGTTGGTGGTGTTGTTGCTGTTGGTGTTGTTGCTGTTGCTGTTGTTGCTGTTGTTGCTGTTGCTGTTGTTGCTGTTGCTGCTGTTGCTGTTGTTTGTTGTTTGTTGTTTGTTGTTTGTTGTTTGTTGTTTGTTGTTTGTTGTTGTTGTTGTTGTTGTTGTTGTTGTTGTTGTTGTTGTTGTTGTTGTTGTTGTTGGTGGTGTTGTTGCTGTTGGTGTTGTTGCTGTTGCTGTTGTTGCTGTTGTTGCTGTTGCTGTTGCTGTTGCTGTTGTTGTTGTTGTTGCTGTTGCTGTTGTTGTTGCTGTTGCTGTTGGTGTTGTTGCTGTTGCTGTTGCTGTTGCTGCTGTTTTTTGTTGTTGTTGTTGCTGCTGTTGTTTTTGTTGTTGCGAGGGTTGGTCACCGGGGGGTTGATTGCAAACAGTGTTGAGGAATGACGTTGTCGCCTTGGGTTAAGTTCTTAAGTGAACATATCCCATGACGGATCCCATGGGACGAACGGGAACATTTACCTACTAATTCACCATAAGATTCAACCACATGTAGTTAAAATAGTTAAATATATTTTCCAGTCGTATGGATCCTTAGGGTATGACAAGACTAATGACAGTTGACATACCTGGATCTTCCTTTTGTGTATAACATTTGTGCCGAAATTCACCAACGAAAAACGCACCAAAAGGCAGAGATTTTACATCCCTAGAAGATCCATGTATGTGACAGTGGCGCAGCCATGAAATAGACAAATATTTCGAAGGTTTAACAGTCTTGCCAGATCTTGCCAGTCTTACCATCCATAACATGCATGGACTTAGCCCCCGTTTATTGGGTTGTCCCCGCTTCCCAGTAGAAATTTACCACCAGGATTTTTTAACGAAATTTTCCAACTATATAAACCTTCATGTGCCACTATTACTCTAAAGGGGGGACAATCCAAACCATTTATCACTTGTGCAAGCCACCCTTTTTCTACGTCCCATGAGATAAAGGTATGGTAATATAATACATAGAACACACCTTTCCCATTGATTCTTTGGTTATTTTCATGTTCCCGCCATTATTGCATTGGATTTTCTTGAGCTCCAAGACCGTTTGATTCAGGTGTTCTTGTTCTCACGTCAATGAATTGTGTTTCTTAGCATATGGGTATCTATTTATGTATGTGCATTTATATATATATATATATATATTTATTTTTTATTTTATACAAATATACCCAGACACTCAATGTATGGAATATTTCCATACATTTGATTAACTATGTATATGAATTTACTCCTCAACTTGGTATTTTGCTGTGTATTGCCTTTAATTTCGGTGGATTGCATTTTTTTCAATATGCTACCCGCATACATCAACCCCGGCTTATCCAGACCTGCGCAAGTAGCGATGCCCTGCACATGTGAGGGGCCTGGAAAAAGGGGATTCTGAATGAAAATTGGTCGGAGAAGTTGGTTCTGAGTTGTTTTTGTTTGTTGGTTTGAGATGAGTTGAGGTAGATTTTATACCCATAGGATCCATGTATGGTATATTTACCTACATTTCCCATAAAAAGCAACCAAATGTAGGTGAATATACCATACATGGATCCTTAGGGATAGTTCTCTTGTTGGGTAGGAAATAGGCGGGTTTTCAGTGTTTCGTTTTTTTTTTAATTTTGATTTCAGATCAGTGGGTCGTCTGCAGAAATGTTGGAAGAACACCAGGAAGGTTTGGGAATAAAAAGTACATGGGGGTTTCCGACAATAGTGGTACCCCCAAATCATCCATTTTAATAGGGGTTTCTATTATAAACCATCCATTTTGAGGTACCACTATTTTTGGACACCCCCACATGAATCATTCAACCAGAGTACTACTGTTGATGGAAGAAATGCCAAGAAACCATCTGGGATGGTGCTAAAACCTTGTAAATATTGGGATAAACTACCGTTCCCTCAACTGGTGAGTTTGCCGGATTTCTGAACCACCGACAGTAGTGAGAAGGATATGTATATAGCATATTTGAAAATAAACAACTACCCAAATAGCTGGCATGGTCGTTTTTGCGGGTTTTTGACCGCCCACTTGCAGCAATTGAATTTCCATACATCCACCTACTTGCACCATCAAGGTACGGTGCAGTATATTTTTGGCAACAGTTTCACTATAGAAATGGAAATGCACCCCTGCAGTTTAAGATAAGGTACTGTTGATAGAAGAAATCCTGCACCAAATGGTAGGTAGTTTATCCGTTTTTTTTTCAGGATTTTTACTTCCCGGGTGGTGCAAGATTTCTGAACCATCAACCGTAGTTCGTTGGAAGACTACCATTTTTTTTGAAGCCACATTTTTCCATGAATCGAATCCTGAACAAATTTTGTGGCTGTTCGGTGATGTTCACCAGTTCACCTGGAACTTTGGGGAACATGAACCCAATGGGTTTGAAACGGCCACCAACTAGATCAGTCGGGATATATCCCTTCAACTTAGGTAGTGTTTTTTGAAAGTTCGTTGTTTTTTTCCCAAAATCCCCATTTTTGATATATACCTGGATCTTCCTTTTGTGTGTTTCCAAACTTTGCGCCGAAATTCACCAAAAAAACCTACCATTTGGAAGATCCAGGTATGCAAATCCCTCCTGTTTGTGGATCCAACTCAACGGTCCCCAACGGGGTTTCCAACCCACTGCTGCAGGTTGAACCTGAGCAAGGCGGCTACGGGTAGGGCCGTGGTGCTGGTTGGTACGGTGAATGATGGGTTGTTTTAGCAGTCGGTTTTAAACCTATTTGAATAGAAAGCAAGTTGGTAGTGTTTTTTTTTTTTAGTTGGTTGGTGTTTTTTTTTGTGTGTGTTTTTTTGTTTGCGTTTTCACCTATTGTAAGATATGTGCATTTAGATATAGAGAATATACCTATATAGGTCGTTTCAAATATTTCTTTATTTTCACCCCTACTTGGGGACGATTTCCATTTTGACTGATATTTAAACCACCAACTAGTTTTTAATATTGATATGTTTTCAATTCTAGTCCCGGTAAAACCATGGTAAATGATGCCATACATTTGATAACTGTGGGATTTGAGGAAATGATGATGACTCAGGCTCAGGATGATCCTATTTGCATGTTTGCAATTCATTCCGGTCCCGGTGGCGAAACAAGCAACTCAAGATACCGACTTCGACCTGGGATTCCTGAGAAACGTCTCGACGTTGGGGGTAGATAGAAGGGTGTACCTATAAGGATAAGATCATAATCCCACCTTCAAAAATCAGGAAACTATCTTCAAACATGATTGTTGTTTATAGGGAATGTGCTAATTTGGTTATAGATATGATATATATATATATACAATAGATAAGATATGATAAGTTTTATATCTGATTCGTTTTTCTACGGTTCATACAGGGTTCTTTCCTGAAGAAGTCAGCGCACCTGAAAAAATCGCGCTGGACTGCCCTGCCTGCCTTTCCAATTCCGCCAGGCATTCTTCACTCATTTCCGCGATGTAGATAACTCAGCAGCCAAATTGTGAGGAAATCTCTGACGTCGATGTTACATCGAAAATCAATGGAGTGAAACCTGGTTCCCTTGATAGGTGATCCAACAGAGTCTCTGCAGCCAATTGGGTGATTATATATATATATATATACACATCACCTACCACCTATTCAGGGAACCAGAAACAACCATTGACAAAAGTTGCATTTCTTTTCAAAAGGCTAGAAAAGATGAGAGGTTCCTACATGAAGCTCTGTGTCAATATGTGTGTTATGAGGTATGGATATGTGTTTATGTTTTTTCTTTGCTTGATGCAAAAAACCACATCATTGTAACAGGATTGTCAACAAGTAGGTCGCCAAAAATACGGTTAACCTGCCACTGTCGGGAAAAAAACCGTTCGTGCACTGCACGTTATGCCTGTGGCGTCCAAGTGAGACGGTTCTGCAGTCAAAAAACGACGGGGTGCTCCTACTTTCATGGCCCCCCAAACTACTCCCAAGAAATAAGGCCTTCTTAAGGGCTTGTTAACATCTTGTTAATCATTGGTTTTCCTTAATAAGGCCTTACTAATTAACGCCTTATTTCTGCGAGGGGTAGTTTTGATGGGATAGTTGGAAGGGCTAGGATCAAGAGATTCTACCGACTGTGGGTATTAAATGTCTTGGACATGCTCGATCAAACGTCTCGGTGAACACTTGAAGGGGATTTGCTGTGGTGAAAAGCAATCCAGTGTTTTAATGGATGTATATAGAATGATTACGATGAACTATGAATAGGATCAGCATTCACAAACTAGTATGATGGTGAGATGACAGAGAAATATTGAACACCTCACTTCGTGTGTTCGTATGACCCACGTAGATTCCATTTAGATGCCAAAAAAATGAGCAGTTTGAAGTTTACCCTCCAGCAACCTAATATTAGATGAACATTTCAGTGTTGTAAGATGATCCTATCCTTTGTAAGACTTAAAAGGTATCCTTTGAGTCACTGGTTGGAAGATGATACTTTTGGAGAGGGATGTGTATTTTCAGGGGTTATGTTAGTGTCAGGGAGTGTATGTGAAGGCAATCTTTGATGGTTTTGTCAACAACTGTTGCTAATATTTTTCAAATGCGTTGAATCCACCAACTAGAAACCCTTTATTTTTCGATGGGCACGTTGGACTTTTGGTGTGCGACTTTCTATTGTTGAGTAAACCACATCACTCAAACATATTATATATATATATATCATGTTATGTTTCAAATATATATATCATGTTATGTTTCAAATGAACATGTAGGTAAATACGTATAACTAAGTCATATCACATAACACCAACATATGTTTTTTACATACCCTGAGATTCCAACCACCATTAAAACAATGGGTGTTAATATAACCACCATTGTTTAATCATCGAAATTGGGTCAACCATTATTTTAATGGTGGTGGAAGCCCAGGGCATATACAGAGATTTTATCTATGTGGCACGAAGCAACTGGACACTTAAATTGCTGTCCCTGTTTGTTGAGGCTCACAAGGTACATCCGGTTTTGAACCCGCTGGGAGTCCCTCGTAGCAGTTTGCAACTTCAAGCGCAGCGTTTTTTGGCTCAAGCATGAGTAATTTTATAATTTTCCAAAACGTAAAGAAAACATATTTTTGTTTTGGCGTTTCACAAAAAAAAGTTTTTTTCTGCAGTTTTGCATGTCTTTCTTCAAAAAACATGTTTGATGAGTTCTTTCAATTCCGGTTTTCCAAGTTAGATATAGAAGGTTTTTCATTATTCGTTATTTTCAACATCTATACTTCATATTTTGAAATGTCATTCTTTATGTAATCATCAATCCTTCAATCATTTCAAACATATCATTTCTTCAGCCATAGAAAATCAGAACCCTTAAACCTTCCCCTTCACAAACCGTTTGGAGCCGTAAAGCCCCGCAGTTTGCCGCTTGAAAAACGGTGGAACGGTGAGTCGGTTCCGCCATGGCACCGAAAAAGAAACCACCAAAGGCTGAGGCATCCAATGATCTGACGGTTCTTGGGTTCCTTGTTTTTTGAATCCCCAAAACAAGAATTTCGCGTAGCCCCATAGTAGGATCCATGGGAACAAATTGTATAGTTACATCATTTTGACTTTTATGAATGATTGATTTTTATGGTAAATGTAGGTAAATATACCAGTCTCATGGATCAAATGGTTTTGTTGCCAATTATCCATCTTATAGTTGTTTTTTCGTGCGTTTTTCCATTTTGTAGCGGCCATTTCCCTACAAAATGCAGCGTCCAAGACTTGCTGGGAAAATTCAGAGGAAGACGTTTTTGATGTCCTATACTGGGATGTCCTGCTGGTACTTAATAAATGGATGTCCTAACCCCCTACTTGGTAGGTTGTAAGTCCCTTAACTAGGTTATAAACCAACTTACTAACTAGTTATTAACTTCCACTGGCACCCTAGTACCCTTCTTGAAATTAACATTTTGTTTGGCCTTTGAAAATGGACGGTTGGAAGATGAAGTTTCCTCGTGGAGTAAAATTCCTATGTTCAGGGACGATTTGGTAGTACATGGGGATGAACAAATTACCCATACGCCGATAGGGATTGTAGTACCCCACCACGCCACCAGGCGCCTGTGTGTAATACCCAAAAAAAGGCTTAGTGTACATACTTTACACACTTTACATACGTCCCGCAACCTGGGGTGGGGTGGGGGGGGGGTGGGGTGGGGTGCAATGACATGCACTGTCATGCACACAATTGCACTTGCGCACATGTTGGATGCTACGCAATTGCACTTGCGCACATGTTGGATGCTACGCAATTGCACTTGCGCACATGTTGGATGCTACGCAATTCGCAATTGCACTTGCGCACATTTTGGATGATACGCAATTGCACTTGCGCACATGTTCGATGCTACGCAATTGTACTTGCGCACATGTTGGATGCTACGCAATTGCACTTGCCTACATGTTCGATGCTACGCAATTGCACTTGGGCACATGTTCGATGCTACGCAATTGCACTTGCGCACATGTTGGATGCTACGCAATTGCATTTGCACGCATCCCCTAGATCCTGCCCCAAACATGTTTCAGTAGCCTACTCTGAATGATTTTCAAAACCTGCAAAATAATTTTCTTGTTTTCAGTAAAACCTGCAAGATAATTCTCGTGAAACCATACAACCCAATGTCATCACTTTGAGATTCAATCAGCATCACCGGAACTTGTCAACTTCTTCCTCATCATCCTTGTCATCATCTCAATATCATCAGAATCTTCACGGGGTCATCACTAGCGCCGTCATCAGCATCCTTACAACCACCCTGTTGCCCAATTCGTAGTCTTTTCCGCTTGTTTTGCACGTGGATTCAGGTGAGATCCTCAGATGGCAACCGAAACATTGATATCTTTTTTTCACGCTTGGCTGCATTCATCCCGGGTTTGGAACGTTTTCTGAATCAAGGTAGACAGGATGGAGACAATGATTGAAATTCAAAAAAACGGCTCATTCTGCGCAAACCGTGAGTGTTACATAGATTGGTGGTTTCTGAAAATAATACATAAATATGTATAGAGCCCGGGATTTCTTTACATGGAACACATTCTAACAAATTCCCCATTCCTTGATCAAATTCCCCAGATAGATGAAATCTTTTTAGATAGGTAAAACCATGAATTCCTTATAGATACGTAGATTTAAGGATTCAGAATTCGATACAGGGTACCATGCTGCACATGTAGGTGTAGATAGTGCTGCATACTGAGTAGATCCTCGGCATGGCCTACTCTGTGGCAGCTGCGTTGTCATTGTTGCTGCTACTGCGTGCAGCGGGTGTTCGTTTACCACCTTTGGTTTCATCATGGGATATGATACCTGGCCAAGAGTTGCTGGAGCTGCATGAGGCTTCTGCGTTGCCAACCATCATGTCTACGTTTTGGGCCATTCGTTGCTTCAGTTCTCTCCAAGTTTGAAATGTCAGATTCTCGTTGCATATGGATCTTAATGTTTTCTTGTCTGTTCCACGGACAGGTCTTTGTGATTCCTACCGGCGCTGATGCCGCCATGGATGCGCTTCAATTTGCTTTGCTGGCTTGTTCGAGCTACGACTGGGCATCTTTGGAGCGTGGTTTCATTGTCTTGCAAGAAAGTCTTGGCCGGTGTCATAGAAGACACGCCTCTCCTACGGCCTGCATGTTAACCACTTCTATGACGTTGCTACGGCGGCAGCGACCCTGGCATATGGATGATGACTTGCTGCTGTATAGTGGTTGCTCTGGTTGCTCTGTGCTTGGCTCCGGTGGCCGGCGGTCCTGGCTTTCACCATATTCACTTTAAATCCACTATAAGAGCAGCCAACACCATTGCACGGGATTGATCTCAGCTGAAAAGACAGCTGTGCGGCACAACAACATGTTCTTTATGTGCTTTTCTAGTCTACAGATTTTTGGGGGTTCAAGCTGACAGACGTGAAAGGTTTTTAGTAAGATCTTGGGTTTCTAAGCTCAAAGATTTTGAGGGTTTCTCTCTTGTAAGATTCAAGGGACGTACGCAATTGCACTTGCGCACATGTTGGATGCTACGCGATTGCACTTGCGCACATGTTGGATGCTACGCAATTGCACTTGCGCACATGTTGGATGCTACGCAATTGCACTTGCGCACATGTTGGATGCTAGCGCACGTGTTGGACCTTTGGTTGTCAAGATGTTGCCTCCACGTGTCACGCTTCCCAAAGCACGTCCTCCTGTAGAATCTGCTGCCGAAATACGAGCTTCTGGCCTCCTATACGTTGTCTGAAACCCAAGTCACGCAAGGCCTTCTACACAGATGGAGCCAAAGCTTGGAACACAGTCGCTCGAGCATTGAAGATGAAATGTTATCAATGTAGTCATCAAAAGAAAATCTTCGCAGTTGACATGAAAAGAAAGCCGCGAGGATTGAGCAAAAGAAAAGGAACTCAGACAATAGATCGAGCTTGGCTCAGTCTCAAGCGTTTCCTTCCAAAGGAAGCCAACAAAAAGAAAGGCAAAGGAGTGTTTGCAGATGTCCGCGAACTTCTCGGAGAGAGGGTCAAGCAATGGACATGGCGCGCTGAACTCTTGCGTGTTAATCCGCATTTGTCCAAGCAGCAGTTCCTCAAACACTTAGCAAAGGTGTGCTAAAAAAAGTGCGAAACGAATTAGTTTCGTCGAGCCTGGATTTTACAAAAATGAGCTATCGTCTGAGTTTTTACATCAAAATGAGCGTTTTGCTCACAGGCGCCTCCTGGCGTGCTGACCTTGTAGTAACACGTGACCAGTTAGACACAAGAGTTTTGTCGAAACGGTTGTTGTGATTTAAGGGATTTTGTGGCAAATGAGGAAATCATTTTTTTTAAACAAATGACAAGAAACTTTGCAATAAATTACACTCCCTGAAACTAGCAGCAAGAGCACCTTTTGCCCCAAAAGGAAACAAGTCTAGTCTTCCAACCATCCATTTTTAGGTGCTTTTGCTGTTAGTTTCAGAGCTATATCCCTTATAAATAGGGTTGTAACCCCAGTTACCAGCATTTATGTTTGGCCATTTATAAGGGTTAGTTCACTCCATTTGTAAGGCTATGCTTCTCCTCAAACACCACTATAGTCTATTTGTGTTGTTTTGTTTTTTTCTCAAAAGTTATTCCATATCGAGGCCCTCGGTTTGGCATTGTTTACTAGACATAGAAGCTCGATTTTCTACCGTTGGGAAATTCTATTGCTGTGTTGATGGCATCGCGTTGCAGTGAAGTTCGTTATTCAAATGAGATTGGATCAGACGACTTCGACACCATTTGCAGAAGCTGCAACAAGAAGATGCTGGCAGAAGGTGGTAAAGAGACTCCTGAAGATTCCAGTTCGACTGCTTCGTCGTCTTCAACTGAAGCATCCAATGCTGGGGACCCACCTTCGGATCTTGACATGGGTCGTTGAGTGTTAGATTGCCAAGTGCCTCCGTTTTTCGCGCCCACGAACAATGCACCCCAGGAAGTCCCTGGAAACACTGGGTTTTGGCCTTGAATTTGGACACTTGCTGGGGTCCGTATCCAGCATCGTTGAGCCTCTTGGTGAAAACGCAGCTTTTCTTGCGAATGGTCGGTCAGTAATGGCAGAAACTTTTCATCAACTGGTGCAGGATTTCTTCCATCAACAGTATTTAATGTATCCTGACCATGTTTATATCAATATAAATAAGAATATACTATATATAATATAGACGTTATTGTATGTATGGCGTCTCTGCGTACATTTGGGTGTTCAAGGCAAATGTTGGGAATTATTCAATACCGTTTACAACTATGTATGTATATATAACTCTATATTTATTTAAAGTCCACTATCCACTATGCATGTTTATTTGAGGTAGAAACTCTTCACAATCGTGTTGACTATCTCGGACCCACTCGGGAACAAAAAGCAGAACTTGGCACAGGGAGAACCGGATGTGCTGGAAGACTTCTTAAAGAAATATGGCAAGAATCAGAAGGTGCCAGGGAGTGGCGAGCGGTGTCATTGTCGATATATGACCTGTGTTTAGCCTTACCCTCCCAGATCTCCCAGTTTAACCACCTACCAGGTTGCGCCATCCCATATAGAAAACAAGTCTAGTCTTCCAACCCATTCATTTTCAGCTACAAAAATACTGTTGTAGAGTAGACCCCGGAAAATTAACGAATGGCAGCTAGAAATCACCCAATTGGAAAAGAAAATCATCTTCCAGCCACCTCCTCAAGATGTTAATTTTCTGGGATGTAGACTCTTAGACTAATTGATCTCTTGTTGACTTCTTATCATCGAGGCTAAACCCAAGAATTGTTGGGGTGAAGGGTACTAACTTCACTGAAATACTCCTGCTCCTATTTGTGAGGCTTTTAATTCGTGAATTCTTGGAGCTGCATAGAATACAAGTATTCACATATTAGATATGATTTACATATTATATGTATACATTTTTTTAATTATGTGTACACAATCAAATTCAATGTGTATATGTATTCAAATTTGGATATAGATGTGCGTCCTGTATATCCAAGATCATTGGTTGTATCTATGAATATGTACCAGATATGGTCACAACAAGGTTGGTAAAGTAAACCAGATAATACTGCACTAGATCGTACGTTTGCAAGACTGTCTCATTTTACATGTGCAAAGCTGCAGGGTTTTGGACTGGGCATCGTCGCTTCCTTATATTTGTTGGCTTGGGGATTGCACAACTTGACTTTGTTCAGAAATTGGCAGCCAAAGTCTAAAGACTCTGCTCCTCAAGTTGTTTGCATATTGTGTTGCTATCTATTTTGCCCTGCATGTCGTTTGTTTGCTACAAGATATTTACTGTAGCGCTGCGGCGCTGCGCAGGAATTGTGTTGTGTATTTTACAACTATTATGCTTTTGATTCGTATCCAAGACTGTGTTGATACTGTGTTGTGTATCCAAGACTGTGTATCAAAGAATTGTGATGCGCAAGAATGGTGATGTTGTTTCTGGTTTGGTTTTGTTTGTTTGTTTGTTTGTTTGTTTGTTTGTTTGTTGTTTTTTTAATAGTTTGGTTTGGTTCGGTATTTTGTTTGTTTGTTTGTTTGTTTGTTTGTTGGTTGGTTGGTTGGTTGGTTGTTTGGTTTGTTGGTTGGTTTGTGTGTTCGTTTGTATGTTTGTGTGTTTATTTGCTTGTTTGATTATTTGTTTGTTTGGTTGGTTATGTTATGTTCTGTTCTGTTATGTGATCTCATCTCATCTCATCTCATTTTATCTAATCTTATTTTATCTTATCTTATCTATTCTGATCTGCTGTAGTGTTTGTAATGTTTGTGATGTTAGTGATGTTGATGTGTGTTGAGGTTGGTCAGTTTGTTTGGTCGGCTAGTTAGATTGTTGCTTAGTTGTTGTTTGTTTGTTCGTGTTTGTGAGTGTTATTTCACCCTAAGTATCCTGACCCCTCAAAACTGGCTATTTTGTGGACCCCACCCCTGCTATACAGGTTCAAACCCTTCCCTTGGAGGGTCCAATGATCCTTAGGGCATCCTGATTTACATGTTTCCTTTTCTGGGTATTTTTTTTTGAACACAGCCATGTTTTTTGATGATGTTACGACTTTCGCAGGAGTTCGAGACTCCCAAGATTGCACGAGTTCAAGAGATTCTAGCGAAAATTGTGGGGAGACCCTGACAATGTGACATTGAAGGGTGGTGATGAAAATCCTGGTGGCACCCCGGAAGTTTAACGTACTGTAGCCCCCGAAAAGTGGTGGTTGGAAGACTACTTCTTTTTGGGTTTCGGTAACTTTTCAGGGGCGAGCTGTTAAGCTTCTGGAGGGCAATTGCTGAAGATGCGAGGAAATAATTATACTACCATATCCTACCAAAGCTACTAGCCAGTGTATATAGGAATTTTGGTAAGGGTTGACTCCTGCCTGAGGCCTATAAAGAGTCTCAAGATAACCACAATTTGGTTTAGGAAGGACCTCATATTCACCTGCCTTGTATATGATTCTTATGGGGTGGAGTATGAGGATCCCTATGGCCTTATGAACCCGTTGGTATCAATGGCATCATGAGATGTCACTAGTGGGTTTCGTTGTCGTTGCTCCGGTGTATTAGCCTTACCCCTTGCCAGTTAGTCCTTGGTTTTGGGGAGGGCAAAGTGAGGATTTGTCAAGTTCCCCTAGGAGGTGGGTTGGTTCAATCTGGTTGACCACTTTTTTTAGCGAATGAGGGGGTGCTGCCTTCCCCCACATGATTCATTTTTTTTTGTTCGGATGTTGAGATGGAGAAGCAATACTGAATATATCTAAATGGTCTCAGTGAAATTGTTCGCTTCTTCATGGGGTTTTGGTGGCAACAGGACAATGACTTCGCCAGCGAAGCCTTTGGGTCCCCTGTCATTTTGAGTTGATAGGAAGGTTTTTGTTCATGTCATTTCTTCGTTTTGATCAATGATAAGTGAGAGATCTCCTTGATATCTAGTTAATTAGCATAGCTGGTTGGAAGTCTATATTGAAATGCTGCACGTTTCCCCCAGAAACTTGTAGCAACTTGTAGCAGATCTACGTAAACAAATTAATCAAGGTGGGTCCCTACTCGTACCAGTTATACATGGGGTTATACCTCCACTTCCAGCGGTTGTAACCCCAGTTACTCACTTATAAGGCCATTTATAGGGGTTATAACTCGATTTATAACTGGCTGGGGCTCACCTTGAAAGAACTCTATATGGTTGCCCAACTACAATCATAACATCCACAAACATCCCACTGCGCAATCTCCAAAAAAAGAAACAAGGCCTGTCATTAATTGATCATCCGATGAACCATGAGTTTCTAAAAAAGCCGATTCTGAAGGCCATTTTAACTTCTATGAATGGATGGCCATAGTTTCCAAATGTTTTCCTTTCAAAAAGAACATGTGTTGGAAAAGAAACCTGCTGTCTTATTCCCAAACCCCCCCCCCCACCTCTAAAGATTTTTTACACCCAAAAAAAGCACACCAAAGGATGAAGGCGAAGAAATGAAGAGCTGGAATTTCGATTCCGAGTTTCTTGGAGTGTTGTCCAAACGGTGGGTCAACGACTCTGCAAATCGGTGAAGATTTGATTCTCCGGAGTTCTTGGAGGTCAATTTTTGTGTTTTTTTTTGTAGGTAGTTTGGGTAAATGATCCAATGGTGGTTGTTGGTTGTTGTTGGTGGTGTTTGTGTTTGTTGTTGTTGTTGTTGTGTGCCTTTTTGGGGGTAGCTGCCAATGTGTTTTGGGGCAGTCTGATCTTTGAAGAGCCAGAGGTTTGAGAAGGCCTGTGATTCCATGCTCATGTGCAACGAAAAGTCACTTTTTTGATCTTTTTTGTGCATACAGTTGTTTGGCTCTTTTAGGAAACATACTTAACAACACAATTTCCCATTGACAACATGTTTTTTTTCTACGGTATGTCAGCATGTGTTAGTCTTAGATATTGTCTTTATAGCAACTATTGCGCTGATATACGATGACTGCTGTCAAACCATGAATGGACTGCAATCAACATGCAATCAACTGGTTCCATGGTTGAATATAAACCATTTGACAAAATGCAGCTGATACATGTTATGAATGCTGCTACATTCCTAGGGATCCAATCACCTTGTCAGATAATCACCTCCGAAACGCAAGGTATTCAGGTTACATTACCATTCTCAGTTTCGGTGATTGGATTTGTAGGGCATAAATTGGAACTACCCCCCAAGTTAGTAACAGTCACCACCTGGATTATGAACCATTTTTAGGATCGGGAATCCCAACCTAAACCTTTTATTGTGACTGGCATCCTGGGTGGGGAGCCCCGACCTAAGGCATAAATAACATCCCGGATTTCAAAAAACATCCCCAACATCACCCCCCATTGGGTTCCCCACTGAGGTTCGATCCGATGGCCTTTCAAGTGTTGTGTCATACTCTCCGACAGGTTGGTCGGGGTGGATGGGTGGGTGATGATTCGTCACCGTAAAGAAATGGAGATGTTTGGTACCTTAAAATGGAGGAATCCTCTCCTATATAAGCTGTATGGATACGGCGTATGTAAGGGAAAACCCACATGCATTTCTTCCCCCCAACAAAAAAGCTGCAAATTCACGTCTTCTAATCATCGATTGTTGTGGGGTTGCTGCTGCGGGTGTATCTTGTAATTTTGTGGATATTGGAGGACATTATTCAGTTTCAACTTCGGGTCATTCAAAAGTATGGATGATGTTGAACAGTCTTTATGGTGATGTTTTTTTTGTGGATATGCATTGGTTAGTGATTATAGAGATTGATGATGGATCAGGGATGCCCGACTCAGAGAATGCAGGGACTGAAGTGGGGAGGTTGGAGCTGAGGGACTTTAAAAAAAGCACCTCTTCTTCTATTTATTAGTATAGATGTTAATTTAAGTAGACATGTATATGTATGATACTTATATTATTGATTTACATACATAAATATATTTGAAATTGAATCTTATATATCATTGTAGATTTTTATACCAATTCCAACATATCAACAAATATCTTTATTTACATATTACTTGGGGGTATCCCCCACCCAATAATCTGTTCATTTTTAATGAAGGGCGCCCGAACTGAACCTTCACAAACTCCACTGTTAGTGGTCCGGGGATACCCCCAACATACTGTATCCCTTTCCGTAGATGTCCCCCTCAAGAAATTCAAAAAAATAAAAAGATGCAAAACGCAAATTTGGGTTGGTAGTATCACGACACCTGCAATAAATATCACACAAACGAAGTTTCTGATCATACTTAAAAACTACTGCAGTGGAGCACATGTATATTTCCAGGTCGTTTTTGATGGATCAATTGCATATGACATGAAAGAAACCATCAAAGTATGGAATAAATTTACCCTTAGTGCTCCAAGACCCTTCTGAGAGTGTATTTTGGGCAGGTGTTTATGGTCTAAATACCTCCTGAAAAGGTATTTGGAGCACTTGGGTACCATACATGCCATACATTTGAGTAGTTGCAGGTAAAGACACCACACATCATCATACATTGAGTGTTTGGGCGTTACTAATGACAGATATGTGAAGCGACCGTTGATTTTTCTGCCAAAAGGTTCACCTTCGAAATGGGATTTTGTTTGTTGTACTTATCCATGGTGGTGTTGGAAGGTTTGGGGGGATCTTCTCGCCACATCTACGAAAAAAACAGGCAATGCCATTTCTTTTCATGTGTTTTTTTTGAATTTAGAATAAGGAACAAAAATGAGGTGTTCTTTTTCCCAACAAATATTTCCTATTTTTTTCAAGCACCATGGCTGCAGTCTGGCTACAATGAGATCGAAGCTATTCGTCTTTGGAAATGTGGCGATGGAGATAAGGCGCTGGTTGTGTAGCCATGAAGTGTTGGGATGATTCGTTGGGCTTTAAGTACCAGGTGATTTAAAGAATTGACGAATAGATATCAAACCAGACGAGTTGGTTACCACAACAATCAAAAGGTTACTACGACATTTTTAGAGGTTACTACGACTATTTCAGAGGTTACTACGACAACAGTCAGCACTAAACACGACAGGGTTGCAACCTATGTATATTTACCTATACATGCATGTTTTTTTTAATGAAACATACCAGGTGTTTTTCAACTCGTGACCTTTTGATCCCTTAGATGGAGGTCACCAACACCTTTTGAATTGGTGCTTTAACGATCCCCAAAAGGTCACTTAAAGAATTACCAGGAAAGTTTTTTTTTTGATAAACCCAGCAACAACAACTGGGTTAATGAGACCCACACTTGGATTAGAGATATAGCATTAATGACTCCATGTGTAAGTGAATTGACTGGCTGAAGTTGAAGAACTGTCAGATCATACATGTAGACGACCACATTGGAGCCATATGTCATTGAAAATCTCTTGGAACTACCCTCCACCCAGTAACAGTCGCCACCAGGATTATTCCATTTTTTTTTAGAAACTCCCTATAAACCTTTACCTGTAACTTTTGCTGGGTGGGGGGTAGCTCCACAAATCTATCCTTCTTCATCTAGCTGGTGGTTTTAGTTCTTTGTTTTTTTCACCCTTACCTGTGGACATGATCCAATGTTTATTTGGCCCATATGTTTTCAATTGGGTTCTGTTCAAGCACCAACTGTAGAAATTGCTGTTGTTTTTAGATATTGAAGCACTCATGAAGTGAAGCATTTTGGGACGAAGGCACGGTAAATACAATCACAGACGCTATGGAGGTGGACCATGGCTGTATTTGAAAGGTAGCGATCCTATGGGAGGGCCCATGTTTGACTTCCATGATTATGGGATTGAAGGGTTACAATCGCATACCCTCCCTAAAACTTACATTTTCGCACCTGAAAATATGGATGCTTGGGAGACTAATTACTTTCCCTTTTAGGGCCCGGCCTGTTTAAAACAGGGGCTATGTCAATGTTAGTTTCACGGAGGGTACAATCTATGGTGAATTTTTGTTATCTGCCATGAAAGGAAATTGAGTCATGTTCAGGACCTCTACAGGGATCGAAGGATTGAGAAAATCAGCGAGGAAGCAAGATGAGTTGGGCTATGAAAACTCCCATGTAAACGTTGGGGAAATGTGTTGCATTAGCAGCTTATATATTTTTTCTATTCACATATATACAGAAGTCTTCTGAATCCAATCTATACCTAGTACATGCCCTCCCTAAACTGGGAATGTATGATACCTATACCTTTGTTCCCTTCTTCGATGGGCCAGTTATTTGAGATGGTGAGTGTAGATGCAAAAGCTTGTGACACGTGTCGTTTTTGTCTTTATATGTCAATCAAAACATGTGGAAAGCTTGCCCAGAGTAGTACTGCAGATATCATTGTAATCCTTGGTTCTCCATATAGAATCCATACCCAGCAGTCCCGACCCCAAACAGTTGAGAACTCCAAGTCTCCCTAAGAATCCGTTCACCTTTCCCTAAAGTGGTTGTCGGGATCCAATCCTATCCTCGGGATATCTCAGGATAGTCCTGGATACTTAGGGTGTATATAGTTGCGCTACCTGACCATCCCTCCCACTGCTCCCAAAAAAGCAAAAAAAACTTTGAGGCAGTGCGAAGTGTGTTGGGGAGCCTTTGGAAGAGTGGATGGGGTGAGTGACGGTGGTGTTTTCCAAACACCACAAGGTGGGCCTAAAACCCAGTTATAAATGGAATCATAACTTTTCTAAGTAGGGTTATAACCACAGTTACCTATTTATAAAGCCATTTCTACGGGTTATAGCTCCATTATAACTAGTAGGGGCCCACCTTGCAAGTTTTTGAGACACCACGGATTTTTCTTTGGCCGATTTTTTCAAAAAGTACATCCGACAAAAAAATCAATCCATCCTTTCTCAAAAGGTGGGTTTTAACTAGAGAGGGGGAATTCTTCCCAATAAATGGACATACGGTTTTGGTGTGAATGTGACATAAAATTTCCCCATGATGGAATTGGTTTTCACCATGTCTCACCGAAAAGGTCTCAGGTATCCATCAAACGGTGCAGCTCCATCGTCTTACCCACGCGCAAGGAAAAAGATAAGTGGAACTTGGGTACCATCAATGATTAGTTTTGTTTTCGTTTAGTAAGCAAAATTTTCCACTGGACCATGAGTATGGGATACTGGGTACCTTCCCTCAAATTAATATAGTCCATTCCAAGCCATGTTTGAAGATGTTTTTCCTTTTCCCAATGTGCAATATGTTTGTTCCCTGGAGGGTGATTACCTGATTCGTTGTAAACGACTTTTTTGCTTCAACAGCGAGTATTCGCATAACGTGTTCACCCGCGGAATTGATCACTGCTGATGTTTTGACTTCACTTTCCTCCTGCACTTTCCTGGTGATGGCAGATTTATTCACAAGCGGTCTAGGTACCAGCAAATCATATAACCGACACTAGATATGCTTATACAAATACATGTTATTCATTTTATTATTTCTGTGAGTACCCATCATATAGACTGCGGCATTCCAAAAGTACTGGATTTACACCATTTGCTGCTTCGAAACTCTCCAATTATATTTAGATGTATATTTTTGATTTTTGCATATAAAGAGTATTTGTCACTTGTCCAAAGATATATAGAGATTGTTTGCCAATACTGGGGAAGTTCTATTCCTATAAAAGCGTTTGAACATGTTATGTTCCAGATGTTTCTGTTGAAAAAGTGAGATTTGATGGCCTTCCAGTTCCACAAAATGTCCAAACTTTCAATGAGCAATTAGAAAAACTGGTTCTTTAGGGTAGCATAGGGGATTGTACTACCCAGTTATATAGGGATTATAACATATTATAACAAGCCAGTCTAAGGATCTCTATTAACCTATCAGTATACTGGAAAGTTGCAATGTTTTTTCTCTTGAGGTGTTATTACTTGGAAGGGCAGACCGGTGAGCAAGGTGTCAAGGTGCATCCTGGGTTCGCAGGAAGAGTTTTAGCTAGAAGCGATGAAGCAGTTGGGGTACCAACGAAGGAGCAAAGCTCCATATTCCTGGTCAAATTATAGCGACTTCACACGACCGATTTCCCTCAAAATGTAGCGTTGAGGTTTCGGGAAATCCCTTTATTTCAGGGAAATCAGAGGGTGGTGCAATGTCAATTATAATTTGGCCAAATATTCTTTTCATAGTCCAGAATCTCTCAGTATACCATTGATGTGTGGATAAAATTGATGGTATTGAAGACATGTTTTGACCCAAAATTCAAAAAGGTGTTCAATGACACAAAAGTGGTATCGGGATGAGATCTGACACCTATGACTTGTACAGTCATTGAAACGTGGATGCTCGTCAGGATTGTCTATTAATGGTCAGGTGATGTCACCAAAATGTGTAAACAATTGTAAAGGTTTCTAGAAGATCACGACAAATTTTGTTTTGCTACCGATTGATCTTATAGAATTATGTTGAGTTTCTATGACCCATTGATGCTTTCAACCTATAGTATAGAATAATATTCATTTCACTAACGTTCTGTCACAAAGCAAAAGTCCCAATATGTTTTACGCTTTCCTCCGAAAACCAAACGCTCCACCATCATGTGCCGATAGTGGTACTGGAATGCTACTGGATGCTACTGAGCGTCCTGAAAAAAGGGCCCAAACATGCCCAAACCGTTCTTTAGGGTTTATGTCGGGGATGAAGTACGGGCCCCAGTTATGTGGGGGCTTATTTCATAAACCATGAAGGAAGGATTCCGTCAATAAACAACCAGTATAAGGATTCCTACCACCCAATCTGTAATGATTATAATAAGCCCATATTATATAAGGATCCCCTAACCTTAAACGACCAGGATTTCTTCATGGAAAAAATCGTGGCTTTTTCGTGGAAGCCTCCCTCAGCCGTGGATGGATGGCTGTGAAGCTTCCCGATGTGAAGTTTCACAGCCGAAAAAATGCACAAAAAAACAACAGATTGTAGAGTAGTACTGGGTGGTGATTTCAAAGATTTTTTATTTTCACCCCCATTTGGGGAAGATTCCCATTTTGACTAATATTTTTCAAATGGGTTGAAACCACCAACTAGAGTACTATTGATGGCTGAAATCCGGCTAACCTGCACCCGCTCATAGGTAGTTTATCCCATTGTTTACAGGGTTTTAGCACCATCCTTGGTGGTGCAGGATTTCAGCCATCAACAGTAGGTGGTGGTTTCAAATATGTGTTTTAATGTTTACCCCTATATACTTGGGTAAATGATCCAATTAATATATTTTTCAACTGGGTTGAAACCGCTAGCTAGATTATATGATTTACCGCAAACCCTGGTTTCTCATGTTCCTGAGGGTGTTTGCCTTTAGAAGGCTCCCTTTTTTGTTGGTAGCGAATGGTGTTTATTTGGTTGGGTCATTTCAGAAACTTGGTGTTCTTGTTTCTTAATACAAGCAGAGATCCGTGTTTGTCAGAGGTTTTCGGGATGGCAAGCTATGGCAAGTAGTAAGTAACCCACCAACCAATGTCACCAACGTTTTTTTTTGCTGACAACAAGATCATACACCTCAAAATGTATTGTTGTAGATGGCACCCCCTTTGGTGGGGGTGGCAATGAACATTGCAAGGTACTGTTGATGGTTCAGAAATCCCAAACAACCACCGTTTGGATGGTGCTTTCCACCCCTGTAAATAATGGGAATTCCAACTACCGTTCCCTCAATCTCAGTGACGTTTACCGGATTTCAGCTGTCAACAGTGCCTTACCATCCCTGTTATGGCATATATTTACCTACATTTGATTGATTTTTAATGGTACATGTAGGTAAATATACCATACATGGACGATATGGGGTATGACGCTATGTATGAAATAAACCCATTTGTTTTCACCTTCCGGGAGCAACACATCAGTGGGGATTTTTCCCCATCTTTCCCACTGCCTTGATGGTACTTCGACCCTTCCCTTCCCCACCGAAACAAAAACGTCCCGGCACAAGGACGTGCAGTTTACGGACAACGGCGTCACCGAATTGGGCTGTGAATTTTTGGGTCGCACTTTAGGGCCTGGAGACCTACAGATATCCTCCTTGGATGTGATATATGCGAAGGGTGAAAGTTTGGAGTTAGTTGTGTTTTTGTTTTGGTGTGGCGTTTTGGTAGCATATATATATATATATAATGGGTAAACAATGCAAAACTGGGAGGGGTTGAGAAATAGAAGGTAAATCATTATCTATATAAATGATAGTCATGTGTATATAATATATACCCTGGAAGTCAAACACCATTTTAAAAACAGGATGGTTCCTTTTGAATGATGACAAACCCTTACTATAAAAAGATAGTGGTTCATGAACCAACATATTAAAAATGGTGGTTGGACTTCCAGGGTATATTATAATATGTATAATCTGGCTGCTGGTTTTAAATATTTGTTATTTTCACCCGTACTTGGGATAATGATCCAATTTGATAATTTGACTCATATTTCAAATGGGTTAACACCACCACCTAGTCAGGCAATTTGAGGGTGATTCTGGTTAAGGCCATTGGTGGGCAGGTGCCACTTTCCTTTCTATACAGCTCACTAATGGCACTAAAAGATAGATGTTTTCTTCTAATGGCGAGTATCTTCACTTTTATGTACCTCAACTTTTTCGAGTGGCAAATTCTAACAACCTCAGCCCAGGACATACCCCAAGATGTGGGTTTTAGTAAGGGAAGTGTAACCCAAAGCGTCCATAAAACATTCAAGTTTTGGGAATTGCCCGTCCCTGAAATTAACAGTAAAAGCACCTGAAAATGAGCCATCCCAAAGGGAAATTCATTTTCCAAGCATCCATTTTCAGGGAGGGTTTCCTGGAAATGTTTGCCCAGCTTATTGGTAAGATGGTTCCGAACGATCACCCTGGCACTCTGATGAAACCCTGTCATAACTTGGTGATGAGTATTTGGTATCCCAACGAGTTCAGCGAGTTTGATATATAGATCCCGGTTGAAATAAAGATAGATGTGATGTATAATCCTAAAACCGTGCGTGTAGACATGTTTACCTTTCCAAGAAAACTTGACCCATTCTCACCATTCAAAGGATACACAAATGGTTACACATGTTCATTATTTGATAGTGCTTGTGTTTTTTTTGCTTGCAAAGAAAAGTGACATCTGAAACTGCGGTGCTTGTTTTCCCAGCAAAAATAGACTGTGGCTTTGTTGTTGTTGTTGTTGTTGTTGTTGTTGTTGTTGTTGTTGTTGTTGTTGTTGTTGTTGTTGTTGTTTGGGTTCGCATCCCTTGGACATGTGATCGTTCGAACTGGGGTGTTTTTTGTGTTGATTTTCCAAGGCCTAATGGAAACAAGATGGTGAACTTGTTGCGCTTGGACTACAACCAGGTGCGCAACATGAAGAAGACCTTCCCCCACTAAAGTTATCTCCCTTGTTTGTTTGAAAGACATGTGGTTGGATTGGGCAGCTTTTTTTGAAATGGGACACAAGCCTGTACTGGAATGTGATATACATATATATATATATATGTTTTTCACTTGCAACTTGCAATGTACCTTGTGCTTATATATAAGTATATCAACAGTATGTATGAATCAACCACTTGTTTACTTGATTTACTTGAGCATTTATGATACATAGCAATTTCTCTGGGATACAAATCTAGTGGTTTTAGTAAGCAAGAACTCATTCCTTCGCGTCACGGTGACGTTTTCTGAATTTCCGGATCTTTGATGTCCTGACCCTGGTGGCAAACCAGCGATGAAGCGTCCCTGGGCGGCGCCTTCCACAATGGGCGTCCAAACGTCACAGACCTTTTGACTCGAGAACCTTGATAAATTCGATAAACCTCGACATGCAGGATTTTTTTTGCAGGAAATGATGGATGGGAGTATCGATGAGCAGTGAAGGTGGCAGTGATGCTAGAAATTCAAAAAAAAATCCACGTGACGGTGCCAATGTGCAATTGTGTTTTCTGAAATCTTCAGCTCCTCTTTGGCTGCGAAATCGCGTGCAGGGCGGGATTAGAAAGGTTTTGAGTCGAATGCAACTAATATAGCCAACCCTGAATGTCGTGGATGGCCATTGTGGCTAGTCAGGTCTTTCACACCACCAAAAAATCATCAAAATCCCGTGAAGCGGGGCCATTTCACAAAGAAAGGACCGTGTTCCCGCCATTTCCAACCAACATTTTTGAGGGGCTATGTTAATTTTTCGGGGAGTACACTGTTTGAAGTTCTCGTTTGACATGCAACCTGGCGGTAAGTTGAAGAATTTGTGATTCTGAACCAAAGCCATTATATCATATGGCAAACGTTCATAACACGAGAAGGAAGCACGTGTTTCAACAAGGTGGTTGAACAATGGACATGTCGCAAAATTAAACCCCTACGGTGGATGGTTCAGAAAATTCAGAAATCCAGCTAGCAAGTTGAGGTTGGTAGTTTCTCCCATTATTTACAGGGGTTTTAGCGGCATCCCAGGTGGTTGTTTGGGATTTCTTCCATCAACGGTAGTATTGATTGTTTCATCAGGAAATTGATCCTGGATTCTTGGACCCAATTTGCCAAGTTTGAGGCATGCAAACATTTCCATTGGTACCAACGAACTGTGATGAATCAACACATTCGAACCCACATTTTTTTACATTAACATTAGCTCAAGATTAGGGTGTCGAAATATACATTTCTGGAAAATCCATTTTGGGCCGTCCAATAATTTTGCGCCGTAACTACAATATATATATATATGTATTGCATTTTTATTTTCATATTTCAATATTAACATTATAAGTACTGATTTACAGAATATAACATGTAACTTTACACCCCTGTCCCACAAAAGTCTTTATACATATAGAAATACAGAGAGAGATTCAATTCTATCATATCTATGATTCCAGTAAGCCACCTTACCGAACTTCTTTTTACGCACCATGTGTCACTTTACCGTGATTTCCCCGTTGGCCAACGCTCGTTCCAACGGGATTCCCAGTTTGGTACTCCTGGCGTCATCAAGTTGTCGGAAGGTCTGAGTCAGTTAGGGAGCCTGAGGGATGAAAACGGAAGGGATACGTTGCTGTTTAGGGGATGCCAGGGATCATTACTGTTTGGTGGTTTCAAACATTTTTTTCACCCCTATTTGGGGAAATGATCCAATTTGACTAATATTTTTCAGATGGGTTGAAACCGCCAACTAGATTACCTTCCTGGGACATTTTCAAGGAATTCCCTTGTAATATTGCATTGTTCGAGTTGATGATGTAGCCCTTGGATGATCTTGGAGGAAAGCTACCCTCCCTGAAACTAGCAACGATTTTTACCTCTAAGATCTCTAAGAATCAATACCTCGGAAAATGATGTTTTTTCCCTTTCCCATAGGATCAATGTATGATCGATTTACCCACATTTACCATACAAATTAATTAAATGTAGGTAGATGTACTATTCATTGATCCTATGGCTTTGGATGACTTGCTGTTGACTTGTTTCAATCAGTGCAGGGGATAGTGGTTTCTGATATGGGATTTCCAGCCCTTCTTGGAGGTATAGAAAAGTCTCACCATTCGTTTCAAGAAAAAACAGATTTGCCAAAATGAACTCATCAAAACAGGTGTTGTTTATAGTAGGATAAGTTAGGAAAAAAACACCTCCCCCCAAAAAAAACATCATCTTCACAACCAATGTTTACTAATTTTGTTGGTAAGAATTTACGCAGGAACAAAAAGTCATCGGGATGTCTGGTCATTTTCCGAGTGGCTTTCGAGCAGAAAAACACTACAACCAAACAGTACTTATCAAGGTGCTGATTTTAGAATGGTCCGGAGAGATGGATCAAGTTGAGTGTGCAATGTGATATAGCTGATCTCGATGTTGCAAAAAAACACCCGCATGAATTTTTCAATCCCTATTTTGTGGCCCCAGGAACTATACCCTCAGACAACTCTCTTTGAACTATTGCGGCATTGGTGAGGAACGGCGTTGCAACCTCGGGGATTGCTTGATGCCCATGTCGGATCCATGGGACCTAATAGATTTTATCTACATTTACCATAAACAAATCAACCATTCATGTTAGGTAAACACAACGTTTTAGTCCCATGGGATCCGTCATGGGTCCCGTGTTTCCCATGATTTTTCGGAGATGTGTAACTTTAGGAATGACCCGAGTTGAGGAGTGAACTATTGATCAAGTCGTGATAACATGGAACCACTCGTGTTTTCTTTTGGGGGGTTTTGTGTATGTTTGCCTTAATAGACTTATTATGAAATATGACTTTATAACTTCTAGACTTTTGGGGTGATGTCTCGGATATTTGTATATATATATATTTATATTTGCATACACATATATATATAATTTATATAGGTACACCATTAGATAATTAAATGCAAATGAATTCATGTCATGAACATGATGTTTTCAATTTTCCACGTTGACTAGCCGACTGGTGTTTTTTGCACTCACCTAAAGTAAGATAAAGAAAGAATGGTGTTTAAGCAGCAGAAAGTACTTTGGTTTGGAGGAAACACTTTTTTGGGGCGTATTTTTGGAGGAAACCAGTGGTTTTGTTGGGGGCTATTTGGAGAAAAAACGCAACGTTTTTTTTTGGGGTATTTGGAGAAAACAACTTTTTTTGGGGGGTATATATTTGGAAAGAACGACAGGTTATGTTGGGTACATTAGCCTTTGTCATACCCAGAGGATCAATGCGACTGATATAATTTACCCACGAAGTTGCCATAAAGGTCAACCATTTATAGGGGTAAATAGTTGCCATACATCGATCCTACGGGGTCACGCTATATCATACCAACGAAGTTTCTGACAATACTGCTGACTACTGCAGCACTAATATGCATTTTTGTTGGTCATTTCAATGGACCAATTCATCCTATCCCAAACACTCAATGTGTATGGTCTATTTACCTACATTTACCATATTTTATCACAAAAATCAACCAAATGGTAGGTAAATAGACCATACATTGAGCATCTGGGATAGGGATATTGCCACAGACCCAAAATCTTTCGTTTTTCTCGGTGAGTGAACCGTTGTGTCATTCACGTCCAGGATGGTGGTGAATTCATCGGTCAGATCCTCATGTTTCACAGGTGCCGAGTGGAAACCCCGGAAAAAAACCGGTCAAAATGGATGTTTTTATTGGTACTGCAGGAAGCTCTTTTGGTAAATGCCCAAGACATATTGACAACAAAAAAAGGGAGCAAAACATCACCAAATGAGTTGGAAATTTCGATTCTTCAAAAAGATAAATGGCTTTGCAGTCAAAATGCTCCTCATTTTCCGGTAAATCCATATCAATATTCTAGTTTTTCCCCAGATACTATTCATATAATGGACATGGTATATTTACCTATTCTGAATTATTTAGTATGAATGGTTCATGTTTTTAAATGAATTAGTAGGTAAATTAGGTAAATGTACACCATTCCCATGGATCCGTCATGGGATACAAAACACATCTGACTCATGTACATCCGCAGACCAACCAAATTCCTGCATCTATTGAACGAAGAAGATCCCCGTGATGATTCTCGTTCCTCTTGGAATGTTGGCAAAAAAAGGAAGTTGGATCGTGTTTCTTCCTATTTCAACATGTGTTTTTCTTTACATTGGTTCATATATGTTCATTACATTGGTTCGTGTAACTAACAACATCCACTGGAAAAAAGCACTTTATTTTGCATTAGAACGACGACTCCAGCCACCTCCCTTATGATATTCCTGCACAGGAATGCTATTGAAAAATTGGAGCTTGCTGGGAACTATCTCAAAGAACGAGGCAGTTCAAAGTTCGGTCGTGTCAAATGCCAAAAAAAAACCAAGCCCTTTTTGGTGATAGTGCAAGAGACATTCAAGATAGATATGTAAATATGCATGGCAGAACTTTTTTTTTATTATGCATGCAATGTTATTGAGATTTTGTGTCTTTATTGACTTATACTGTATAATTATCATTTTGGATTTGACCCATACTAGTAGGATGGTTCCAAGTCTTCCCCCAAAAATGCCATGAAGTGTTTTGTTTCGAATTGTTGTTTTATCCTTTTGCCATCCTACGAGTCCTAGATAGATGTCGATACTCGTAGAAGTCATAGAGGCAAAGATGGTTCACTGGCCCGGAAAAGGAAGTCGAATCGTCTTCCAAGGACCTCAACTTTTAGGAGCGAAATTTTACTGCCAGGATGTTTTATGTGTTATGAAATGTTGTTGTAATATATGTATATAAATGTCAGGAAAGGATTTTACGTAGTAGTTTCGGGGAGGCTATCATTTTTTAGAATCCTTATGTGTGCTAGGGCTTTTCACTCACATTGTTTTCATCTTTTTAGGGGATAAACTCATCAACTCAATCGAAGGGGTTTATATACCTGTGAAAACAGTATTTCCTGTCATATGTTAGATGTCCATTCTCCTTATAGCCACGGACCTGACCATTAAGCACAAAACAAGCCACCAGCTTCTCTCTTGGATTACTAGGATTACACTTGGTTTGTCCGACAGGTTCTTTTGGTCGGCCGTTGTACTTGGATGTCCCAGCAAGATAGGATCAATGGTTAGTACAAGGGTTCTAACCCCTAATACACCCCCAAGTAGGTGATAACTTATAACCATTCACGTAAACCATTGATCCTAACATCCAACGAACGGGACATCCGGCTTGGGACATCCGTTGTTTCCGGCCCAGGCGTGGTGGATGTCTTCAACGCCTGCAAACGCAAGACAGCCCTGACGAAGCTTGATGGGAGATTCATCTGGAATTTTACGGCCCGGCTCGTGCCACGGTGCCACGTTTGACCTTCAGGAAATAGCTAAGCCTTATATGGATGTTTCCAAAAATAGTGGTACCCCCAAATCATCCAGTTTAATAAGGTGTTCCATTATAAACCATCCATCTTGGGATACCCTTATTTTTGGAAACACCCATATAGGAATCATGAAGGGATCAAAAATCGTGATGAAACTAACTGGTTGTTTTCGGCCGCTTATTTTCTATCCGGGGGTAAAGGTGGCATCCTTGGGATTTCTGGGGAGGAAGGGATTTTTCGAATTTGTTGATTTCCCCATGGTTGTGACGTTTCGCAGCAAGAATGTCTTGCAAGAGAATTACACAATATTGATGATAATATTGTATACTTATGATAAATTAAACATGTATTTATATTCATATTAAGTATATGCAGTTTATATGCGCATAAATATATATATATTGCATCTACAACACATGATTTTGTGTTTGGTACTGGGTACTCGTTCATGACGCACGCTTCGATCAGGCAAACAACAAAACAACAAGCAAGATCACGGGACACAAAGCCTTGCGTGAAACCGCAGGACCAGATGGCGAGATGTTCCAAATGTACTACATGTAAAGACAAGTCAATGAAACAAAGATGTCAATCGAAGGTGCAATTGCATATATACAAGTTAAACTTCACACCAAACCACACTGTATACGTGGATATTGCTTGATTTTCGGATTTGTCTAGAATAATCGGAAAGCACTTGAGTTGGTTCAACACAAAACAAAACACGGATCTTTCGAAGCTGATTCAGCGGATGGTTCTCTTCAATTCAAACGCCAACCCTACAACAAAAATCCATGGGAGCCCAGATGTGCTTCGCGGCAAAAACACCGCCCCGGTGTATGGAAAAGACATGTGTATTCCACACGTTTTCTCCCACAACCCATTGTCGTTGTCGTTGATTTTTGTTTACCGCCCGGTTCGTTTCTCTCTCTGAGGGAAATCAACGTGTTTGATAACAAGTTCACGGATACGCCGGAAGTCATCAAGGTGAAACGATGTGGACCAAAGTGGTGGGAGTCGGTGAGGGAGCAACAAAAAGTGATACACCCTGGAAGCTTAACATGGAACCTACAAATCACACATTTAGAAAGGAAAATGATCTTCCAAACATCCATGATTATGTTCCTTGTTGATCTTCAGGGGTGTAGCCTTTTTTCCATTGAAATCAAGATAGTGATACCTTTATGGAAGATACTTCATTTTACCTCAGAGAAATGTAAATAGTGGATCACTTCTTTTAGTGATACTTCATAGTGATACCTCATAGTGATACCCTTACGTTTCTTACAGTTTGTGGGTTGGTTCAGTGGCAAATTGCCCTAAATGAAAAGTAACAAGAATTGGAGGAAACCATTTTCCAAGGAACCATGATTGTGAGAGGAAGAGTAAACCCGAATCCCTGATTCGCGCTTCCATTTTTAAGGGGTTGTGAAATTTATCGGGGAATTCATGTTTAAGAAAGGAAATGGTCGTCGCTTTGAAGACGTTGTTTTTCTTGTTGCTTAATGTACCAACGTTGATGGTTTTTTGGGCTCTTGGGAGTGGAGAGCAGCTTTGTTCATGGAATGGCGAACATATAGACATGCAGCTGCACCGAAAAAAAAAACATATGATCAAACCATATCAATATTGATGTCCGACGTGAAACAAAGAAGCTCCTTTTTAGCCCTGGAATACCTTCCAATCATCATGCTGAAATGGAGAGATTTAGTATCTCGTTTTTGTTGCATGTTGATGTACAATGTGTTCCAACTGTTCATTGAATATATCCAGTACATGGGGTCAAAATATACACCCAGCACAAAAAAATAAACACACATGACATTCTGAAACCCGAACATTCCAATTCATCCCAAAATAATGTGATACCGTGGATGGAAAAAAAAAATCCGGCTAACCAGTTGAGATGGCTATTGTCACAGGTTTCATATGGGGTTTTATACATCCAAAGGGTGGTTGGTTGGGATTTGTCAATCAACAACAGTAACTTCAACCTTTCCAGGCATCCCCCCAACACCCCCTGGATGGGATGGGTTCTGCTCGTCACAAGTGAGTCGGTTCAGGATTCAGTAGTTGGGATTCCCCATCCTAAAAATTGGTTCAGCCGTCATCCTGGTTGGTGATGAGCGAGCATCCTGCGTGGGGGGCGGTAGTTCCATGTACCAAGCTCTCTCTCTCTTGTTGGGTCGGTCCAGTTGCCCGTCAGGTGCTACGAGAACTCTTTGCGAACAACACCACCTTGGCTATTTACGACCTATCAGGTGTCCGATATTTTTTTGAAACAACAAAAACGAACATTAATGAAGTGATCCTTAAGGAGCAGTTGTTTGGAAGAGGGTGTTTTTTGAAGATCGCAAGATTCCTACGAGAGATTTATGAAGATTGAAATCATGAAATCATTGAATATGATTTAGTGTTTTCCATCTGTCATTTTTCCATGTTTTTTCTTTCCCTGGTCCGGGTTCGATCCATTGAAAGTGGGGAATCCAAGGGAGCCCACGGGGCTGGAAACTGCTTGGCTTCCAACCCCTGGCTGAAGTTTAACCGCAAAATGCCCCTGAAAAGTTACCAGAACCCAATAGGAAGCCGGATCGTCTTCCGAAAGCACCATTTTTTTGAGGGGCTTTTGCTGTTAAACTACAGGGGTGTATGGCTTAAAACATCAACTCATTATGATTATGGCCCTTACAAGTTCTAAATCACCCAGGGAACGCTTGGAATTTGAAAAAGATGTATGATTTACAACTGCAACCGGTCCTCCTTTGGCGATTTTGCCGCAATTTGTTCAGAACAAGCTCAACCGCCACTCACTACAATTCTACTCATTCTCTCAGTCCAGCTCTACTATGAAGATCAGTAAGATCACTCCAATCGCTGACTTATATAACCGTTCTTGTTTCATTAGTTTTCTCTTTAGCGTTGCCATGACTGCACGATAAGCTAAACGATTTATTATAAGGGTTTCCAGTTGCATATAACATGACATGTTTCTCGTACCAGTTGCAATGAGCTGAATCAGCCAGTTGGAATCATTCTGAACCTCAAACGTCACGCGCAGACAAATATAGATACTGCAAACTAACCTGGGATCATCGCAGCTGAACAAAAAAACTTAGCAAAATCCAACGACAACCCCTTTACTATAGGCCCAGCCTTGCCAGTAGTTTTTGGATGAAACGACTGGGTCCCGTCATCATCCCCAACCTCCTTACGTACACCTTGGGGTATTTTCCCGGGAAGCCGCCTGGTCCAGGCAATCACATCAGCGACGATGGTGCGGGCAAATTAGTGCATGGCTTGGTCCAAGGAGCTTCGCATGTGCAACAGGTTGGGGCCTCGGGGTGCTGTGGCTGTGGGAGGTCTGTGTGTTTGCTTCTTTGTTTGGTTTGCCATACACAAGAACTAATGGTTGGGAAATGTTGGGAAGAAATGAAGATGGGTTATAGGTTGGGTAAATGGTAAACCATCTATTAATTCATTATGAAGAGAACCACTTTTTAAGCTTCGCGATTTCCATTAGTTTTCCAGTGTTGTTTGTCGGCAGGAAGCAAGCCATAGACATTAGGGGTTTCAGGACCAGTCAACTACATTTATTTGCAGAAATCAGATAGTTTTATGATGTTTTATGTTGGTCGATGGACGTATGCAGACTGAAAGTTGTTCGTTTTGGAGTTTTCCCCTGAAAGCCATCTGAAAGCCAACCTCGGCTTTGCTTGGATGTCCCAGGAAGTTAGTGAAAGGTTAGTGAATGGGTTAGCAATATTTACCCCATTTATAAGTTATATAAGTAGGTGAAATAACCCATTGATCCGAACTTCCAACGGGTCATCCAAGTTTTCGCCCCACTGATGGGAAGTTGGCATCTTAAGGTGGTGAACTCGAAAGCTTCTTGTTTCGTTTTTTGTTTACTCCCCTGAAATCAATGGTTGGTTCAGATTAAGATTTGCTTATCATTCTTTACTAGTAGGTGGTGGTTTCAAACTTTTTTATTTTCACCCCTACGTGCGGAAGATCCCCATTTTGACTAATATTTTTTCAGATGGGTTGAAACCACCAACCAGTTCTCTATACTGGGAATTTTCAACATCACAGGCAGAGGCACACAGATCACACAGGCATCAGTTGTTTTATATGGCAGGGTTGGGGTGTTGGTATTGTTGATGGTTCAGAAACCCCAAAGAAAACCTTTGATGTATAAAACCTGGTAAATAATGGGATAAACTACCAACCTCAATTGGATAGGTGGATTTCTGAGCCATCAACTGTATTTTGCACATATGAATCTCTCTGACCGATCTTTGGTTGTGCCCCATGTCCTGGGGCCAGAACTCCTTGTTGTGATCTCTACAGCACGAGTTTCTCTACAAACATTTTTTGCATAAGAAAAAAGGTGATGGACTGATTCATTATGATCATTCAAATTCCTGTTTAGTATTTGCGAGCAATTCGTGTGGGTTTTCTTCCATGGGATTCACGGTTTCCTTCATGCTGGGAACTACATCCCAACCTCCCTGAGGTGAAAATTACCGAGCGCATCGCGGCCAAGACCCAAGATGTCGGGGACTCCCAACCCAGCGAGTGAGTTGGGGGATGGCTGGTGGGTTCGGGGTTTGGGCCCTTTTTGGTGGTGGACCCTTGGTTAAACCTTCCACAATTAAATAGTAACATTGGAGACAAAAAAATAAAGTTGCCCAATATTATTGTCAATAACATATAGTTATAGTTGTTTGTTTTTTTTTTAAGGTGAGACTCTGAAAACATGATTTTGTATCGGGAGTTTGCCGAAGTTGGTGAAACTTGTTGGCATCATTTCTTTCATTTTTTCTGAAAGAATCATGCCTTTCGTGGTGATCAATGGATCTTGAAGCTAGATGAAGATGTATGGATCTCTTCCCCTCAAACGGGTCGTTTCTTTCAATGGGCCAAGGGATGTTTTTTGTGTCTGATACTTGTAACAGGGAAGTCTAAGTCCCCCAATGTATCACGTTACCCTCAGTAAACTATATCACATTCTACTCAGCAAAATTCCAGTTATGACATTTCCACTGCACAGACTCACTTTTTTCCCAAACCAAAAACATCCCATGAAACGGTTAAACAAATCCATTTCCTCCACCCAATAGTCCAAAGAACACCTCCAAGAGCCTCCACTTCACATGTCACTTCAGACCATCAAAGATCTGTTCCAAAGTGGTCGAGGGCATCTTGGTTGCGTTTTCCGTGAGAGTTGGACCTCCTAAGAAACAAAGATCATCCTGTTAAATAATACGGGGATCATTCAATGGGACCCATTTTTTGGGATGTTATCAAACTTTATGCATCAAATGTATGATGCCACTTTAATGTTGAAGGATTTCTCCAGGAAAAAAATAGTGGATTCTTTGAAGTGGGTGTTATATAGTACACCCCTGGCCCTGTAATAAAAACTCTTTGCCCAAGATCTGGTGGATTTCCACCCGTTGAGGGCCCATGAATTTAGCCCGACTATAGCTTTGGCAATCTCAAGTCATTGAGGGCCTAATGTGGCATAGCCTTCTAGGTGGTGGTTTCAAATATTTTTCATTTTCTCCCCTATTTGGGGAAGATTCCACTTTTGACTAATATTGATATTTTTTAATTGGGTTGAGACCACCAACTAGCCTTTTTGTCGTGTACCGACTGTTGGAAGGATCTCTAAAGTTAAGTAGGTATGATTTGGGTTGTCCCCCTGCCGAGCAACAGTCACCACAAGGATTGTTTTATATTTGTACTGTAGTAGGGAATCCATTTAAACCTTCATTTGCCACTGGCATCCTGGGACTCCCAATGTATGTTGGTTAGATATGCAATTGTTACGTATCCCGTGTCCCTATATTTGTTGATCCAAACCGTTTCCCACCCGAGTGGTATGATTCATTGGGATCCAATTCTCGGGACATCTCAGGACAGTCATGGGAATCTAAGGGGCCCAACCCCCGACAATGCCATCCCCCCCAAGAAATAAGGCCTTCATCACAGGATTAAGGGATCTTAGACGGTCATTTCTTCGGGGTAAGCATGGCATTGGAGGGTTTAAATAACCATAGGCCAAAATCTGTCCAAGAAGACATGGGAACAACATTGCATCCCAACTCTTAGGGGTGTGACAACGAAAAACCAGTCAGAATGGTTCCAAAAACATGTCGTTTCAGCTGGTTTCGAGGATTTTTGATGTTCAACGTTACTTGGGCAAATACATGAGCAGTAACG
Organism: Breviolum minutum Mf 1.05b.01; assembly: GCA_000507305.1. Lineage (NCBI taxonomy): Eukaryota > Dinophyceae > Suessiales > Symbiodiniaceae > Breviolum > Breviolum minutum. The sequence goes on from DF239760.1 coordinate 166,751, forward strand.
GACAAAATTGGGTACGGTCCAAGTAGTATTGAGAGGGTCATAGGGTTGCCATCACTGCAAAACTCCAAGAATTCATACACTCAGGAAGATTTGTCCAAGGTGCCGCCACTGCAAAACCGATAGGGGCTGACCCTATACTTCAGGATGTCCATTCCCCATGTACCAAACTTCGTCCGCAACTCACATGGAAATATTCCAATTTCACGAACATGTTGTAACCACCCACTAGATTAGCTAGACCCTGGAAGTCGTTGCCACCATTTAAGAAATGGCGGTTCCTTTTGGATGATGATAAACCTTTACTCTAAAAATTGGTGCAAAACAACCTATAAAGAATAGGTGGCCAATGACTTCCAAGGTCGATCTTTGTTCCTGCTTCTTACTCCAGTTTATGAGAGAAGTAGCATCTACTAGTGCAGTTTCATCAAGCATAATAGCTATAGGCAATTATTTTGCGACCTTTCCCGCCGGGAACAGTCACCCCAAAAGGTAGTGAAAAGTAAGACTAGGTGGTGGCAACTCAATTTTTTTTATATTTTTATCCCTACTTGGGGAAGATTCCCAATGCGACTAATATTTTTCAAAGGCGTTGAAACCACCAACTAGAAGAGAATCCTACAGAGGGAAAAGGCCTTATAAATTCAGCTTAAGGATTTATATAATAAATTGCTCCAGATAGAGGTTACCCCAAAGTCTCGGTACTCACCAAGACAGATCGGTAGTCGAAGTACTTTTTTCAAATCCCCTTTTTTTTCCCAAGTGGTGTCTTCAAACATTTTGTAGAGTTGAAAAAAGCCCCAATCCTGTGGAAAAAATAGAATCCAAAATGTCACCTTTGATATTTTTTGTGGACTGGCTCCTTTAAAACCTTTTTGATTTGCATGTGATGTTCCTTTTTGGGTGATACAGCAGGCCTATCGTTTCCGGCACTGCCCTCTTTGAACTCTCGGGACTGTCCTCCCAAGGAAGAAGAAGGGCAAAAAGAAGTGAGTCGCGTTTAGTTTAGCAAAAGTCGTGCAAGCGACTTCTCTGTTGATTCTGCTTGGACAATTTCAGTGTTTGTTGAAAAAGGATGTTGAATACACTTGATAGCACACCATTGCTGATTTTTGTAAAGAACATATCATGGTACTTTGCTCTCATGGCAATACTAAAAACACACACCTTTTCGGTGATGTTTCGTTTGATAAGCATTTCATATCATTTCATACTATTTTGAAGCTTTTAGTGAAAGCAGATTTAAGATCACATGAGCAGCTCACATCATCTTTTTTTTAATGGATCCAAGCACTCACATCTCTTATTTACTTTTTGTTTGATATGCCTTCCTCCCCGCGCCCAAAAAAAAACACAAAAAAAAACAACAACCGCCCAAAAAAAAAGGCAACAGCCGCCTTGGCTGTTTTTGTTGAAGTTGAAAAGACGTGGATTCCCAAAATTGTCTTCGTGACCAGAACGTGATTTAACTTTTCTTGTGCCGCAGGAAATATTGTGGAAAGTTAGAGTCTGTAGATGTTTAGTTCCCAAGCTAATAATAACGGAATCTCCTTTTCCACAAGGTGCCATGTTTGTTTTTGGCGGTGTAGATTTGTGATGAATGATTTATGGAACATGATTTTGTTTGTGTGAATCAATATCTTAAGTACTTTGGTACACTTAGTGAACACGACCATCACACCACCATTGCATTTGTGGGGGTGTTTCTAGGAAAGACATGGGACGGCACTACCTGAACTTTGGAGAACTCTTTTTCTCAGTCGGATGGGGTCGGAATGGGCCTACCTCTGATCCGAATATTCCTGGCGGAATAGATGCTGGAAACCATGTTGCTGTAAAGGGGTACACTTAACAGAAAGAGCAGATGTTTTGGCATGGATACTATGGATACCGTATGTTTTTTTTGGTATTATGTCCCATGGCCAGGCCCATGGCATTTTGAGAATTCAGTACATAAAATAAGTACTGCCTGGAACCCCAAACAACCATCAGAAATGGATGTTTCATTTCAATTGGATGATTCCAAATCTTAATTTAGAAAATTGTTGTTTCAATGAACATCCATTTATAAATGGTTGTTTGGGGTTGCAGGCGTATGTGTTTTGTTCCTTCTGTTTTCCTTGTGGTTGGGTTGTCCAAGATGTCGGATATTTTTTTCCCAAAGGCCCGGGAGATGTCGGACCAGCAAGGAGATGGAGGTCTGTCAAAACGACAGGCTCCAGGCTTGGCACTTGAAAGGACTTACAACTCTCCATGAGTTGTACAGCATATGTAAGCAGAAGCACTAATTACTAGTAGGTATAGTAGGTAGTTTCCTAATATTATCCCTAAGAATCCAAACTGTCGGGATCCAATCCTCGGGATATCTCAGCATTTTCCTGGATTCTTAGGGTATAAACGTGAGACTTTCAATGGTTGTTGGTGACCTCCAACGACTGGGGGGATAGACAAGGTAAAATTTGAAAAAAATGTGGCCCTATAAATGGGTAATCGTGGTTATCACCCCTTTAAATGGAATTATAATCCTACTTGTAACTAGTAGGTGCCCACTTCGTATCATAATGAACACAGATGAACGCAGTATTTAATGTTAGAGGAAATTGAACTCTACTTCAGAGGTTCTGTGAATCGCATCGAGGTGAAGATTCTGTGTTTTTTTGTGTGCCAAACTTCTATGGTTCAAAACCTGTTTCACCCTGCGTTGACCAGCAGGTTGCAAAGTGTTTCACTGCGAGAATTGCATTGAACATGCGCAGCCTGGGGCTCATCCAATCCCTATAGGGATCCAATCACCTTCTCAGAATGGTAATGGAACCTAAATACCTTTCTAAGGAGGTGATTATACACCCCAATCATCATCTGAGAAGGTGATTGGATCCTTAGGGAATGTATGGTATACTTATACCTACATTTACCCCCTAAACTACCCAGTTTTGTAGGTAAAGCTCGACCAGCTCCATGGAGTGGTTTGGGATCATTTGTTGGGCAAGGGTTCGGTGTTTCTTTTTGGCGATTGAAAGGTCAGAATCGACTTGCCGATTCAACGTTGCGACGTTTGGAAACTCCACCAAGATGTTGACATGTTTCCTGGGTGGTGGCAACTCAAGCATTTTTGGATGTTTTTCTCCTACCTACCTGGGGAAGATGAATCCAATTTGACGAACATATTCTTCAAAGGGGTTGAAACTTGAAACCACCAACTAGTGTATATTGTATACTCTCTTGTTCCTTCAAATTTCCACAAGGTTTTTTCCGGGATGTGTGTCTTGCAGGTGAGGATGAAACATGTGACTGGCCCAAGGCGGATTGAGAAAAATCGCAAGGGAGAAGATGATGATCGATATGTTCCCACAGAAACTCGCGGATATTTGGATATTTGGAATTCTTCAGAAATGTTTGAGTCCATCATGTTAGCAGGATTTGACGTTTAAAGGCAGCGTGTGTTTTTCTGCGAAATGTCATTTTTTGCTGACCATGGACATGGGTCTTGGGTACCTTTTAAGACAACACTTGATTCGCACCCCCAAACCCCAACTTTGTTTCAACAAAAAGATAATGGAAAGTCCACATGATCTTTTTCCTAGTTTAAACCTCAACTGAGTGACGGTTTCAATGATTTTTTTTATGTTCACCCCCTACATGGGGGAAATGATCCAATTTGAAGACTATTTTTGCAGATGGGTTGAAAGTTGAAAGCACCAACTATACGTAGGTAGTCAAACCCCTCAGCGTTTGCTTGACAATTCCGCCATGGCAACCACACCAACACCAACGAAACGCCGGAACGAGCGTGCTGCATCTCCAGCACCGAAGAAGAAGGCTGTTCAGGTGAGACACGGCAGTTTTTGTTGGAGGGGTGTCTTGGGTGTAGATTTTCTTCCAAAACCTTACCGTCGTTCAAAAATTAGAGGGTTCATTTTTCAAGGGGTATATAATTTTGGAATATATCCCTGGATCTTCCAAAGGGTGCTGAATGGATGATAAGGGGTGACCATACACCATCCCTTGGATCCAAACAGAACTCCTTGGAAGATGCTGGTACTGTATATATGTATATACATATATTATATACTGTAAGTACATGTAAGTACCCTTGTTTTTTTATTGTTTACTGAAAAAAACCTCAGGTGAATTTTGAGTTCTGAGGAGTGGTCTAATTGGTCTATAGATGTTTGCATTGATCCAATGCCTGATTGCGACCTGGTTATGACCCTGGTTATGAATGGAAACAACATAGTACACCCCTTGGAAAAGGAGATTCCTTTTTGAAACCATCATTTTTCAGGTTCCATGTTAAACTTTCGGCGTGTATACCTTCTTTTTGGAGGGTTCTTGCAGTCCCGAAATAGAGGACAGACCACTGTTGTTCACTCAGTTTGGGTGTGTTTTGGTGATCCTGGAATATGTTGAGTTGATATAGGTGGCAAGAAACCAGCTGGAAACTGGGATAAAAGCAAGGACAAGGGGGATGTACACAAATTTCATGTCACATCAATAGAGAACTCTCAACAAAATCCAGTGGCTTTTTGATGCTAAAATTAACCAAATGTCGCTAGATTTACTAGCTTTTGGGGTGTTTGTTTGAGACATGACCATATATCTCGCTCTGGACTCTGGATATTGTAGTTTTACTGTTAGGTATTCTAGTGGGGATATTTGCCACGCACTTGAAGCCAACAGTAGTTCTACAATTACACCCCAGAAATCTAACATGGATACCAAAAATGGCCATAGTTTAAAGGATTCCACCTTCTCCAATCATGTTGGGTATCCATGTTAGATTTTGGGAATGTAATTGTTTTTGTTTGTAAGGATCCCTTATCATGAAATAACCTTCACTATCCTTTGGCAACCGTGATTCATCCAGGCTATCCTCCTTGAAACTAACGTATCCCCTGAAAATAGGCCTTCCCAATCCCATAGGATCCATGTATGCCATATATACCTGCATTTGGTTGATGTTTATCGTAAATGTAGGTGTATATATATATATACCATACATGGATCCTATGGGAATAAGAAATTTCATCTTCCAACCATCCATTTTTGAGAGGCGAACTTTTAGTTTTAGGGAGGGTATATCATACACTCTGTTGATGCACAGTTGGATGATTTGCATCAATATTTTGCTTGAAGCTAACAGCAAGAGCCCCTAAAATATCGATGGATGGTTCTGATGAATTTTAGCACATTTTTGCGCAATAATGTCAGCATCACTCCACATTCTCCTCCGCTGTCGACATTCTTATAGGAGCCTCCATCCTCGCCATCCACAGCCGCGGTCCCGGTGCCGGCTCCGGCTGACGTGACCGGTGGGCCACCCCCTCCGTTGCTTGGTGGTGCTTAGACCGTCGTCGTTGAAAAAAGGACCCCTGGTTGTTTGGTTGTTTAGGGGGATTTGTTGGGGATGAAATACTACCCAGTTATATAGAGATTATTTCATAAACCATGACATAAGGATCCCGTCATTAAGCAACAATACGTAGGGAATTATAATTGCAACCATTTGAAGGATCCCTATGGAACAACCAGCAAAACCCATGGAAATGCCATATGTTTTTTCATGGCTGGTTGATGGCATAATCAACCATGACATAAGGATCCCTATATTAACCAACCAGTTTAGAAGGGTGGTGGCTCAGGTGAAGATTCAGATGGTGTTGGTCGATAGGTGGCATGCGTTTTTTAACACCCCCAAAAATGGTAGCAGAAATGAACTTCAGGCTGTTTATACGCATTGCTACTTATAAAAAATCTTATAAATCGGATATATTGGTCCCTGGGATTCCAACCACCATTAAAATAATGGTTTTTCCCCAATTTCGATGATTAAAACCCTTAGGTAAGCAATAGTGGTTATATAAATCCACCCATTGTTTTAATGGTGGTTGGAATCCCAGGATATTGGTATTATAACCCACTGACTAACCTTTTACTAATTAACTAACGGTGACACGTCTACACGTCGCCGAGTCGCCCAGGAAGCTGAAGAGAGAAGGATCCCTATATGCTTTGACCCCGGACAGACGCTGGTCACTGGCTGAGCAATTTATTTGAAACATGAAAATTGGCTCTCCTAGGTGGTTGGTTTTTTAGCATTTTTTGTTTTCACCCCTACTGTACTTGGGGAAATGATCGAATTTGACGAGTACGATGGAATTTGACCAAAAAAAAAGTGTTTTGTTTTTCGTTTCCCTTTCTCAAAAATGTGAATCTTCTGGCAGGAAAAAAACAACATGCCGCGACATGTGACTAAGCCCTAAGAATCCAGACCCCTCCCTAGAATAGGATTTTTTGGGTTCCAATTCCCTTCCTTAGAATAGGAATGGATCGGGGTAATCCCTTTCTTAGGACATACATGGATTCTCAGGGAAGATTTGTATTGGAACTTCATCCATTTCAGGCTTTTATTGAAGTGTTTCTTCACATTCCCCACATCGACAGCTGTGTGTTGAAGTTGCGCCCATCGAATCTGATCATGACCATAGAATCTGATCACTTTCCTGGGTTTGGAGCCGTTGGTTGGTCGAAATATTGTATGAGTGTCGTTGTTGCCTACATTTTGATGTAAAAACTTGTAGCCAGGTGCTTGGAAATTCACAATTTTTGTTCAATGCTTGACATCTATGGCTAAATTTGTATCACAAGTTGGTGTTGAATATCATTAAATTCCACCAGGAAACAGTATTGGTTTCACCGTTTCACCTATCCATACACACCATGGAGATACACTCCCTAGAACTAACAGCTCGCCCCTGAAGATGGGCCATCCCAAAATCAATGGTTGTTTCTGGTTCCCTTAAAGAGTGGTAGGTAGCATATAACCCCCCAGAAGGCAAGGACTATAAGTGGTATATAAGTAGTATATACTGCCAATTGGGGGATTATATGCCACCTACCACCTTTTATGGGAACCAGAAACAACCATTGACATAAGGAAACGAGAAAGTATTCCAACCATCCATGTTCAGCTGCAAACTTGCTATTAGTTTCAGGGAGGGTATTTTTCTCATCAAACATACTAAGGCAGTTTGCTCTTTTGAGTGTATCCCCGGATCCCCCAACCGGTACAATCCAAGAAATCTCCAACAGGACCCACTGAACGGACCCTTAAACCTGGGTGTTTAATAGCTCTAGTAACCTTCTTAGGGGTCCGTTGGTAGGGTCCCATTCAATTTTTGATGGATACAAGGAAATTCTTCGCGAAGAAATGTTGAGCACAACGGCAGTGGAACTTAAAGTTGATGGAAGAAATTCCTTATGATGCAAATTAGGAACCACGTGATCCCAAAATTCACAAAAGATGAAATCAATCAATGTGAACATGTGAGACAATAGTCCCTGATGGGTAAGTACGGGTAGAGTTATGACCTCTTTCAAACCGTTGTGAAATCTGGAAGACACAATTTCTCTTTCACGGTCACTTACCCCATTTACCCCACTCCTACCCATAGGATTCATGGACGGTATATTTACCTTTAGATTTATTTAGGATTAACATCAACTAAGTGTAGGATATACCGTACATTGATCCTATGGGCTGTGGCTTTCCGGCAACTTACCTCTTTCTCTACTCTTTGAACCTCTTAGTTTTCAGAAGCTGAAATGGTTAGTTGCAAATGTCTCCATTTTGCAGATGGCGTTTCAAGCATACAAATTGTTGCAGCCTCATAGAGCAGACTGATGTTGAAATAGAGAATCCAGTGAATCGTTCCCTCATCAATAATCAAAGATAGATTTGTTACCATAAATATCAACTTGACACAATTTTACCAGACAAGCCAAAACATCTTCCAAATATTTCCCTAACAATATCTTGTTGCAGATCAGATTGCAAGGGATATCAGGAGGTGCTTTCCCGGTTTCGAAGTTCGCATGAGGCTTCGCCCGAGTTTGGCATTTCCATTGTGTCTTGCCGGGAAAATGATGTCGACCCTTACCTGATAATATATTGGCTTGCCTGGGAGCCAAAGGTTCCAAATCCCTAAGGATCCTGGCTCACCGAAACTGAGAATGGGAGCATGGAACCTAAGTACGTACTGCGTTTCGTTTCTGTGATTAGACACTCCAATCATCAGCTGAGAAGATGACGATTGATGTCTAGGGATTTTTTTTATGGAACTGGAAGATCAGGGATTTATATCATCAATGTTTCCATCAAAAGTTGAATGGGAACGAATCCCAACAGACCCCTATAATAGATACTCAGGTTTAGGGTCCGTTTAGTGGGTCCTGTTGGAGATATCTTGGAAGTTTTGCATTTGACCCACCATTATATGTTATATTTACGTACATTTACCATAAAAAATCAACCGTTCATAATTCATGTATGTAAAATATACAATCGTCCCATGGTATGGTATTGGTAGTGATAAAAAGAAAAAAATTGGGGGGGGATTTCCCATAGGCCCACGTTGGTAGGGATCGGGAGCCCACATCCCTGCCGTGTGCCCGGGAATGAGGTATGCAACCGCTCTGGGATTGACGATGTTTCTTTGCCTTGTATGGCAACCATCCTTCCAACTTCTGCGCTGGCAATACACCTTTGTCGCTTCGCATTTGATTGGAGCAATTTTCCACAAATCCTGGTTGTTTAGAGTATATACCCTCCCTAAAACTAAGAGTTTGCCCCTGAAAATAGGCCGGGCCGCAAAAGGATATTTCCGCAAACCATAAAGATGTTGGTAGTGACTTCATGTTTCCAATTCGAATTTTGTAGGTCGTGGGGGATCCACACATCAACGATCAAATCATTCTCTACAATTGCATGGTTGGTATCCGGGATACACCCAGTACATGAAAGGATGTTTGTCATTTGTTGATGAAAAGTGGTACCACTGTAATTTCACAAGATCCACCGGCAGGGGGGTGTTTTTCCCCATGCTTTCCAAGCAATCCGGAAGGAACAATGGACCTTCGAAAATCATCCCAAGACTTTTTTAAACTCCACGGCTTCTTACGCTGTTGTTGCTTAAGGTGGGCCTTGGATTATTGCTCTATCGTGTGTAGCTTTGGCTTGTTTGGTGTGAAACATGAAACAGCCACAGCTGCCACAGCATGTGGAAACCCAGAGTCCAAGCATCAAATGAAATTAGGTGCTTATAACTTACTGTTACTCGTAGTTTCAGGGGAGGTGTACTTAAGCTTATTTTGCATGTCAGGTAAAATGTTGTCACAGATTTCAGGAGGATAATTTTGTTGATCCAAAAATATCCACCTTTTTGCCTGACAGGAGTCCCCGCATTAGATGATGAGATTCAATCAACATCTGGACAACCCTCTCAGGATGTTTTATCCTCTCCCATATAGCATCCATGTATGTTATATTTGCCTACTTGGATCTTCCAAAGGGTGCTGAATGGATGATAAGGGGTGCCCATACACCGTCCCTTGGATCCAAACAGAACCCCTTGGAAGATTCTGCTGGTAGATTTACCATAAAAATCAACCATTCATCTAGGTAAATATACCTTTCGTCCCCATGGATGGGTTTGGGTTTGGAAAACAGCTTGTGAACCTTCACATGGACCAATCTCCACGCAGCACTTAGCTGCTTAGCTTTCAGCATGGGAACTGGTGTATTTTTGTTGCTAGATGTATAAGTTTGAATTGAAATTGATGATGTCATTGATTCACAACCACAACAACAACAACAACAACAACAACAACACCAACAGCAACAGCAACAGCAACAGCAACAGCAACAGCAACAGCAACAGCAACAGCAACAGCAACAGCAACAGCAACAGCAACAGCAACAGCAACAGCAACAGCAGCCGCAACCGCAACCGCAACCGCAACCGTAACCTCAACCGCAACGGCAACAACAAGAACAACAACAACAACAGACTCCGATGATTCCTTGTTGCTTAGTTCCCCTCCTTACCAACGGTAGGTAGCCTGGTCATCTTTTAAGCTTACCAAAGGTTGGTTCATGTCGTGTAAATATGGGATGATAGATTACGCAGGGTACACGAAAATCAGGGTAAACAAACCGGAATCTTATATTTAAATTATGTGTCACCCATAGTTGATCTTATAGGTTATAGTTACCTATGATGATACATGACGGTTGTAACAAACCATGTCAAAGCATACTTGTAGGATCACGACAAACTTCATGAACCAGGTCAACTCATGATTCATTATTTGAGCAGCCAGCTTGAAGCTCAGGTATTACTATGCACAGAAGGAGTGGATGTTGTATTTTATCGATCTTTGCTTTGTCAACAGCATCTTCTTGTACCTGGGCCTTTGGGTCCTAATTGTTTGGACTTGCTGGACGTTATTTTTGTTGTTTGTAGGTTTTTTGGGCCGACGATCGTGAAATCTCAGAAGTTTATTCGACAGGATACAAAGACATGGGGTGCTTCCTTTATTAATATCAACATGATTTTATATACAATATATATTTACATATACACAGTCACATTTTGATTAAACTATATTTTAGTATCATGTATATGTTATACGGTATACGCATTTATTACATGAAATAATTTCCAAGGGATTGTTATCCAAGTTTGAATTTGGTAAATTGCTACCTTGCAAATGGTTGAATCGATTGGGGTGCTTGGGTCCTTTTTCTTTCAGTTTCATGTGCACGAGTTTTCGCCCCTTTTTTTGGAGACAAAAAAGGGGAGAAATGCATGTGAGATGAGTAGATATGGCAGATACGGTGGCTGTTTGTTTAGGAGGCTCTATCTGATCAAAAATCACTAAAATCACTACTAGCATGATAGTTTATCCCAAAATTTACAGGGGTTTTATTCATCCTAGGAGGTTGTTTAGCATTTCTTCCATCAACAGTTTTATAAGGGTCCTGAGTGTATCCCATGGATCCTGGCTCACCGAAACTGAGAATTGGAGTATGGAACCTATTTCGGTCATTGTACACACCTTGCTCATCATCTGACGTTCGGTGATTGGATCTTTAGGACTTTAGGGAAATATGGGAAATAGTTTCTTAGATACTGTTGCTGCTCCACTTGGTTACTAATCACCTTGCTGGATATTCCCAACTGGGATACCTACAATTAGTTGAGTCTTTGAGTCATGCCTTAGGAACCTCTCTAAAAAAACCCATCCGTTTTCTTATTATCCAGGCCAAGTAGGCCCACAAATCGCAGGTTACGCCGCAGACGTGCCCTAAAAAGTCTTCCCGGAAGGCGGAGGAAGTTCCATCATCATCTTTTGATACAAAATCCAGGTTGGATATAAATGATGACATGTTCCTAAGGTCATTCCATGTCATTCCGTTGGTCCGTTGATGAAATGTTCCTAGCTTATTCGTTTGTAGTTATGTTCAGATTTCCATTTCAAACAAACCCATAATTAGTCCTATTACGCACTGACATTGAAACACATTCTGGTGGGTGTTTTACCTTCCCAAAAAAACTAACAGCGAAACAAGCCCCTGATCGTTTTCCAAGCATCCGTTTTCAGGTTGTCCAACATCGCTGTTAGTTTCAGGGAGGGTAGTTATATCTTTTTTTGCTTGAGGGTTTCATCAGTCTTCAGCTAATGGTAAATTGGTGGTTTGGGTTGGTGGTTTGGGATTCTAGGGGTACCACTAAGCATCAATACCCTTTCATAACCAGGAATTCAAACCACCAACCCAAACCACCAATTTGCCATTAGTTGAATTCTTCGCTTCTCGGTTTGTTGACTCCATTTTGTAGCTCTTAGGATTTGGAGTCTTTGGTCGTGTACTGAAGGCAAATGCTCGCAGGACATGGACACCGTCGAAGGTTTTCCCGATCCCTAGTTGAAGAAGGTTATGTTTTGGTACGTTGAAATCGGAATATCTTATTACTGTTTCCCATAGGATCAATTACAATTTTGTTCTCCAGTTACCATGAGAACCAATCATTCATGCAGGTAAATATACCATTCCTATGGATCCGTCATGGGTATTGCAAGAATATGATGTAAACGTACACCCTTCAAGTCCCATTGCACTATCAGGTGTGCAAGGATTTGGTGAGGACCAAAGCTTCACATGAATACATTCAATTTTGTAAACCACATGGGTGGGCATCAAAAGAAAATCACTCTAATTGTAGCACTTCTGCTGTATCTCTTTTTGAGGTTCCTCAAATGCCTGCAATAAGATACAAGAAGTAAGAACCGAATCACCAAAGATCCCTCACCTCTCCAACAAAAGAAATATACAAACTTTATTCCATGCCCTGCTTTCGAAAACAAAACAACCAACAAAACCATCGACAAAAATCCGAATGCAATCTCATAACTTCACCACCTTCCCCTGTTCCGGTAACCACCACCACCACCACCACCACCACCACCACAACAACAACAACAACAACAACAACAACAACAACAACTCCCCATCCCGAAAGGAAGCCGCGCCCGAACGCAGGACTGGCTGTTGTCCGTGTATTTGGTCGCACAAGGCCCGGTCGCTGGAGCCACTTTTCCACTGCAGACACCTTTGACATTGCACCATCCGGAGGCGGCTGCCGCGGGGGGGGTCAGGTTGGCTGTCGTTGGGCGCTGCGGAGGGGTGAGGTGGTTCCTTAAAAAAGGATTATCCTTAGGAACCCTTTAATGGGGCCCCGGCTGTTTTTGATTGGAAGTTTGGTCCTTCTTTTTTGGAGGGGGTTGATCTTCAAAAATTGAAGGTCATTTGGGCTTTGGGTACTTAGAAAGGCGTTGTGATATGTGTTTTTGTTGCTTCCTTAGTGATTGTGGTGAAGATATGGAGATTTATAGTAAGTTCGAGTGCATGCTAAGATGGGATTCATCAACTTGAAATTGAAAATTCCTGTTGCCATAAAGTCTTTGACGCTGGTCAGCTAGGTAGTAGATTCCCATTATGAAACATTTGAGTATCCTTATCGCAGGGTGGTCCAATCTGCTCTGACAGTCTCATCCGTGTTGGGCTGTTTTTTGCTCGTCTCAACCGAAGGCAGATATTGATAATTAATGCTTGTTTTATCTGCATCTTTCTCACTTTATCACCAAGGAAAGACATCCCAAAACTAGTCGACCCCATGTATTGCGATGAAAAAACAAAACGTCCAAATCCTGAAAATTTGCCAAAGATTGGATCAGCGTGAAACTCTCCAGTTGAAATGTTTTGCAGAAAAATACCTTTTGGAAACAAGATTTTTTTTGTAAGAGGCCATAATCATAATCATATCATAATCTATATTAAGTTCAAGTAATTATGATATAGTACACATTGATTATGGAGACTACATCAATACATTGGTTTATATACGTACCCTATGTTGGGTTTAGGGGGATTGAATGTAATCCCTTGTATTGGCCTACACCGAAACCCTCTTTTTTTGAGAGGCCATATCTTTGGTGGGGATTGAATTCCCCATGTTTTTTTTTGCTGGTCAAAAAGAGGCCTTTGAGAGTTTCTTTCTGCACGCTTCTCCCATGTGGATTTCCTATGCCGTTCGATGGCGCTGGGGTGGTCTTGGACCTATGCCTACGGTGGGTGACTGGGGTTTAAAGATGGCAACATGGGTACATGGTAATGGAAACTGGATGGGTCAAACATAGATGCTTAGAAAAAAAGGATGGAAAAGGTATATATGGTTGATGTGGTAGGAACAAAACACCTACCAGTTGATATGGTGAATATGCCAGAAATTGATAGACATTTAAAACCATTCCTGAACCATCTCTTGTATTGCAGGAGTTGGTTGGTTCATCAACTAAAGATGCCATTGACGATGTGAGTTTTGCATCAATTCTTGTCCATGAGAATTCTATGTCAAATCCATTCATTTAATGCTGTCTATGCTGTATTCATGGAAAGAGTTCCAGGTTTCCATTTGGTTCTTTTTTGCAGAGGGTTGGGATTCCGCACACGGGTAGGAATTTGCACTCCTTGTGAAACATCAAACGTGACAAATCTAGATGTGTATAATGAACACATGAAAAAATCAAATGAACACATGAAAATAAATCCAGTTGCGAAAAGTCAAAGTAGACCATTGAAAATATAAACACATGAAAGCTGAAAAATGGACATCTCGAAGGGGTATACCACGTCCCGCTTGCATGGGACTCCATCCCAGGTTTTGCCCCCTTTTTTTTCAGAAGAGCAATGAAAAAAAACCTGGTTGGTTGGGTTATATAAGGGATGAAAAACTACCCATTTATATTGGGATTATATTGAACCATGATAAGGATCCCGTCATTAAACAACCAGGATTCAATGGAAAGTAGTACGTTTTTTTTTCGCTATGAACCATCCAGAATTCAATGGAAAGTAGTAAGGGTTTTTTTCGTGGCTCAGATGATGCTTGGGTCCGTAGCTTTTCAGGAATTTTCTGTTGAATTTTTGGTCGACTCTTTACCCTTTAAACGGACAGATCCATGGGGTTTGGAAGGTATATTTTACCTACATTAATTTACCATAAAAAATAAAAACAAATGGGTGTTTCCAAAAATAATGGTACCCCCAAATGGATGGTTTATAATGGAAAACCCTATTAAAATGGATGATTTGGGGGTACCACTATTTTTGGAAACATCCAAATGTAGGTAAATATACCAGACCAGTCCCATGGATTCGTCATGGGGCTTTTGAAGAGGTAAAAACTCTTTCGTGAGTTCATGGCACTAGATCTTCTGTATACATTGGGAAACCCCTTCCGAGGATGCATGCAATCATCACCACCAGGATGACGGCGGTGGGACATTTTGAAGGGGACCCTTAACCTTCACTTGGAGGGGCAAAAATTAGCATCCCAATACTTCTGTAGTTATGCCATGTGCGTGCCCACAGGCATCATCTACCCTTTGGTATAAGCAAAGATAGCAATGGAATTTTCTCAATGTTTAATAGGAAATGCATCTTCAATCCGGGTCCATGTTCCATTGCTATGTTAGTTGATCCCGGAGTGTAGACTTCAAGGAGTGTGATGTTTCCCATGCTTCAGGCCATTTGATGAGCGTGGGATTCTGGAACATCTATTTCCCTTGGAGACTCTTGACGGCAAATTGTGCCACCAGGGGGACACAATTCATCAGATGACTTGACTTGGCTGGTAGACAAGAAGGTACTGTTGATGGACAAAATCCTGCACCACCTGGGATGTATAAAACCTTGTAAATTATGGGATAAAGTCGTATCAACTGGTGCAGGATTTCTTCCAGCAACAGTATTAAAAGTGTTGGTTGTTATGACCTCTTCTTGATTGTTCAAGTATAGAATTAAGATTTGACTGTATACACCATATAGATAGTTGAAACATGTTTGACAAAATTCGCACACACATAACATTTGACGTGTTTTATTTCAAATGTTTATTACAAACACCTACCAACATGATGTTGATTTGTCAAGGGCGAGTCAACCTTAGGGAAGGGATGGCTGGAGAAGTCAACTCATTGCTATGTTTTTCGCCATGGGACTGTACCCGGACCCTTGGAAGGATGAAAAATCTCCCGCCTTACACCGGGGAAGTTGGAAAAAACAATTCATCGGCTCATATTTTGGTGCCTTTTAAAAGGGGGATATTTACTAGTGATTGTTCCCTTGTATTTTTGCAATGACTGTCAGCTTATCATATTTGCTTTGCTGGCGTTTAATGTGAGTAGGACATGGGCGTTTATGTGTTGGATAATTTGATGAGAGATGATTCCCCAATTCCGGAAGAACCACATGGAAACTTCGAACCTCTTTGGAAGAGGAAGCAGTTTGGTGTTTGCTCGGGATCTCAGGTTGATGGTTAGCTAGCCATGTAATGTAGTCTTGGAATGTGAGAAAAAACACATTTCATTGCAATGAAAATTAAAGATTCATCCAGGAAACATTCATAGTGTCCGCGGTTTTGGGGGGCAGTTTTTATGAGGTACCCTCCCTTTATGACATGAAACTGCCCAAAACAAATGCATCTTACGGATGACGACATGGATTCTAGTTCCTAATTCCCTTCAACCCAGAAACAGGGGACCGAGTCGGTTCGGTAGGAGGGGAATGTGTTGTTTTGTTTGTTTTGTCAGCTTTGAACAGGTGTCCAAAACCTGGTTTTTTGGGTGGCATGTCTCTCGCAGTTTTGTGGGGTTCATCACGTTTATCCCCAAATTGTTGCTGCCGATACATGTTTGTGCCTAAGAAACTTCACAACATCTTGCAAGTATTTGTGTTGCCTCATTTTGTTGAAGTCAAAAAAAATCTGGATGCCTCACCTCCTTTCGCCACTTGGATGTCCCAGGAAGTTAGAAAGAGAGTGGATTATCACCCTAATATAAGTAGGTTGTAACATTTGTAACCCATTGATCCTAACTTCCTGGGACATCTTCTGCCAGGTTCATTCTATTTGATCTTCCTGCTTAGTCAGCCACTCTTCCCTGACAAGATCGCAGGATCCGTGGGGAGATCCACAACGGATTCAACGAAGGGTGACCTTTGAAAAACTGTTGACTTCGTGAAGTTAACACAAAAACAAAAAGAAAATACAGTATATCTTTTAGTAGGGAAAAGCAGATTAGTTCCCAACATTGGGTTTGAATATTTGTTTGAAATTGTTTGAATATATACTTCTAAATATACATATTTAAATATATATACATAAATGTAAATTGATTTTATTTGATCAAATATAAACCTGCTTGGTAACCAAAAAACTTAGCAAACGTGTTTTTTTCTGTTTTGCAGCTCTTGTCTTTTCAAAGAATCACATGTGAAGCCAAGAGGTATGTGAGATCCCAACATGAGGAGCTTGCCCCCAGCTTCACCGAAAGCCGGATATCAAGAAATCATGGACCAAATTGAGCAATGAAAAAAGGGGCCCCTGACGTGGTTGTTTAGGGTATATGCGGGATTATACTACCTATTTCTATAGGGATTATAATAAACCATGATAAGGATTCCCGTTAAACATCCAGTATAATGGAAAGTAGGGCTATCTAGGTGGTTTCAAATATTCTTCATGTTTTCCCGGATCCCTGGGGAAATGATCCAATTTGAGGAGCAATATTTTTCAAAGGAGTTGGTTGAATCACCAGCTAGATATTGAGTTATGTGGGGATTATTAACCATTGTAAGGATACAGTTCTTAAACAACCAGTATTCAATGGAAACTATCCGGACGGGTTTGAATATCGGTGTTCAAGTGGGTTTTAATAGCAGGATTCCACCACGAAGAATCAGCAAACCTACAGTGGCAGATGCAAAATCAAATCATGTGAATGAGTGCCTTTGGCCAGAAATCTTGCACATAGACATGCGTTTACATGTTAGGTTGCTTATCTTATATGTATAATGCATATGTATATCCCGGATGACTATATATATATAATATATGAACCATGCAGGTGTATCCATGCTGCTTTCCTTGCTTTTCACGGGGGTTTTACCCCTCCGTTTCGGGGGGTTCGGAAACCCTCACGTCGAACGTGGCGCCGAAAGGATACGAGACCTTAGTGGATGGCTTGATCATGCCATCAGCTTCCACGGAGCAACGCTTGGTGCAAAAGAGACAGGAATATTCCACCTATGCCAAGAGACTTGGAGGTTTCCAAAAAATGGTACCCAACAACCATGGGTTTTCCCACTAAAATGATCATTTCACCAATCTTGGATTTGCTATGCCAAGAGACTTGGATTTGTTTTTTTTTTTTTGTGTGAATATTTTTGAGGGTTCTACCATGGGATGATGTTTGGTGAATTTTTTCTTGGAAATGATTTTTAATAGAATAGAATCCCATAGGTTTTTCATCCCAATGGTAAAAAAAATGACCATAGGGATTTTCCAAGAAATCTCCACGGACCCCTAAACCTTAAGTATCTAATAACTCTAGCAACTTTAGTTAGGGGTCCGTTGGGAAGGTCCCATTCAATTTTTGATGGATACTTGGAATTTGTTTAATAGAATAGAATCCCATGGTATAATCCCATGGTAAATCCATGACCATAGGTTTTCCATCCCATGGTAGAATCCACCTATGCCATGGATGTGTTTTTTTTTGTGATTTTTTTTTTAATGGGATATTCATCACCATTTTAATTTTAAGCCTTAGAATATGGGTTGCAACCCTTACAACATGCAGGTTTTGGTTCCCATGGAAACCACCACCAAATTTTGGAGATTATGTGTTTTGGAACTTTTTTTCCGAATCCGCTGATCCGAAGATCCGCAGAATCTGAGGAAAGTATTTTTCGCTGTCGCCTTGCATGGCGTGCTTTCAGGCGGGCCGGAGCGGAAAATCAGAAGGAGAGACTTTGGAGGGAAATCATCGTTAGTAATCACAGAGGTCCCTATACTTGAGAGTTTCCTATGGAATCAAAGGTTGAAGTTCCTCCCCTAGGGATCCAATCACCTTCTGAGAATGGTAATGGAACCTAAATACCTTTCTAAGGAGGTGCTTATACACCCCAATCATCATCTGAGAAGGTGATTGGATCCTTAGGGCTCAAATATGGTCATGTTATATCATATACCAAAGAAATCCACAGATTTACTGGGTGGGTGCGTTTGTGGGTAAGCTTGCGCTTCTCTTTTTGAGAGGGTCCTTGTCAGGATTTTTTCATCACCAGACATCGCCTACCTTCAATCGCATGAAGTCCGACCAAGCGTTGCCTTGTGGTACGAAAGAATCCTTGAAAACTGGATCATCCTAAAGACGGCTGCCACTTTTGTTTGGTCGTTTTGAACTTGCAGTTTAGTCTTTTATGTTTATTTCTTGGATTTCTGAACCCTGAAAAGTTACTCCATCAACAGTTCGTACATAGTAAAGGTACGAAATTTTCTAAAGGTTGATCTTCGAAAACTCCGCACAAACTAAACCCACCTGGATCTTCCAAAGGGTGCGGGTCATGGATGATGTTAGGGGTGACCATACACCATCCCTTGGATTCAAACAGAACTCCTTGGAAGATCCAGGCATGAATTCCTGAACAGTTTCAGTACTGACTCTCATTCCAAGTGTAGAACTGCCCGCTGCAGATTCCAAACCATCCTTAGAAATCCGCTTTTGTATCGTCAACAGGTTCGGGCTTTCTGGCAGCGTCACTGGCAGTCTGGCAGCAAGTTCTTTCAGTACGGGGTTTTTGTTTTGTTTGTTGGAGGATATGAGTTTAGTTACATATGTTGTTGTTGTTGTTGTTGTTGTTGTTGTTGTTGTTGCTCAATTTGATACTAAACTTAGACTAAACTATCTAATGGTGATGCAGTGATACATGTTACATGAAGTTTAACAGCAAAGAATGATCTACATCAACAATTAGACTATATATATAATTAATTATATTGTTTATTTCTGACTACTTATGGTCTAACGGCAACTTACACGAGTTTGAGTCGTATACATCCATTTTGGCTCCATGGTTTTGGCTTCGAACTTGGATGATTTCATCATATCTTGGATGGTGGGACCCATGGGAGTCTGGCGAAAACCCAATCAGTATTTTAAATACCCATGTTTCCCAGATATTACTATTTGGCAAAACTTTGGGAGTCCCTTAGACCCTTAGCACCTTTCAATTTGGTGAGTTTTCAATGTAAAAGCAGTAAAAGCTAAGCCTTTTAGCAGGGCAAATGCTTGGTGGATACTTGAACTTCTTGAGTTACTTGACTTGGAAGCATTTTTGGAAGAAGTGTCAAATAGATTGGCAATTTGACTTGACATCACCAGAGGTGTTTGTTTTCAAAGATTTTTGGATCCTCGTCCCACGATCCGACAGGGGAAATGGTCAAATTTGACTACATGTAATTTAGAAATCTGTGTCACATGGGCACCAACTAGAACCACAGAAAATTGACCCTGTTGTTTGTTGAGTGTGTCAAAAGAACAGCAATTCAGAAACGACTAGCTCACGTTATATCTCCGAATCATACAAACTGAAGCGACCTTACCGGACCTGACATTGAAAATGTTTCTTCAACGTTTGTGATAAGATATAGAGACATTTTGTATATAATATAGAGATACTATATTCGGTTGAGCCCGTAATAGCCCGTATATGATATGTATATTTCATGATTTATATTGCATCATATATCGTATGAATGAATAAGATTTATGACAGCCTTAGTTGAAGTGCTGGATGTCCAAAACCAAAATTTAAAATTCATCAGCCCATGAAAAGACCAGGCATATCAGTACCATCAAGTTCAAGTGGTTTGGATTGCTTGTGTCTTCCTTAGCTGTTTGGTTTCAGGCGGACGCCGTTGGGGGGTGACATGGATCCAGCTTTATGTCGCATGACTCTAAGGTTGTTTCACCACACGTTTGGTACACACCGCGAGCAACCTTTACCAACCGGCATTTCAAGGGGTTCCTTTCATAGCTGGCGAACGGGGGATTACCTGTAATTTTCTTGGAATGACACAACTGTGGTGATTGTTTAGGGGGTCGGATGTTTGGAACGACTCCCAGGATGCCTGCCAGTCACCAGGAGGATGCCAGTCACATTTTTTTGGGATCGGGAAATCCCCGACCGAAACACCTTCATTTTGCCACTGGCATTTTTTTGGTTTGGGGGATAGATCTAAAAATCTAAAACCCTGGAAGATTAACCCCTAGAACCTGAACATGATGGAAAATTCGGAAGATGATTTTCCTCTTGGCCCCGGGGTCCCTTTTTTTCTCAGGTTGGACCATGGGTGTATCTAATGGAAATTTCAGGATCATACATTCACCGCCGGAATTCTTTCCCCAAAATGGTGAAGTTTTCAAAGGAGAAATCCTTCACCCACATGGCAGGTCTTCTTAGGAACCAGTCCAACAGGTTGGAACATTCCCAACAGACAGCCACACATCTCTAACCCACCCGGTGGAAACGTGTAAACACTACCTGGAAGTTTTTAACAGCGAGTTTTTTTCCCTGAAAATAGGCAAAATCCCCAAAAAGGAAAGGATCGTCTTCCAACCATTAAATTTCAGCTTAGGCTTAAATTTCTGCTAAATTTCCGGAGTGTAACATCCAAAATCCCACTAAACCCTAGTGCTCCAAATACCTTATGAGAAGGTGTTTAAGCACCCAAAACCCACTCCAAAATCACTTGCAGAAGGTATTGGAGCATATGGGAAAATATGAAAATTCAGACCCTTCCCTAGGATTTCATGGTTTTAATTCCGTCCCTAGGGGAAACCCCAACCTCTTAGGATATATACCTTAGGATCAAGCCTTGGACCTCCAACAAAAAACATATGGAAAAAATGGAACCACCAAGTAGTTAATCTCTGCCAACTGTTCTTCGATGTTTGTCCTCAGCAAAAAAACACGGAAAAGTCGGATTAGGAGTGACCTGGAAAACATAGGAAAGTACCTTTTTTTCTTGGCAACGGGCAAGCTGGTTTTAGGGGTAAGGTCCGTTGATGGACATGAACAGCAACTTGTTTTCCAGGCATGTTGTTTCGGGGTGGTTGTCTAGTGCTTCTAAAAGACAAAAGAAAGAAATAATTTTGTTATCGGATGTTTTTTTGAGGATGCCATCAAATCATAGTAAAGTTTCTTTAGTGATTCTACACTATGTTGCTTGCTTGGTTGTATCTTGGGCTATCATGCTAATGTTTCTTGCTCTTAAATCAAAAAAGCCTTCATCAATAAGTACTGTTTTCATACACACTGATTGGTTGCCCATGTTTGCCCTTCCTTTCTTGCGGGTGGGGTATGTACTTGTCATCATAAGATGGGAATGTCTTAAGCACCTGGAACTATTGACATGTATATGTATATGTACATATATATATATATATATTGTATGTTTATATTTGGATTTTTTTGTATATACATGGGAAACAAATCCATGAAACCATTTCGTTCCATTTGTTGCTCTCCACCTGCAAGGCGCTCGCTTCTATTATCAAAGTGCCGTGCCACACTATGAACCACCAGGACTCGCTAAAGGCTTTGTGTGACTCGGACCGTCAAGGGCCAAGGGCAGCTGGCGGGGGGACGAGAGACCTAATGACTGGTTCACCTATCCCCCAAACCCCTTAACGTTAGTACCCCCCCCGAGAAATTAGGCCTTTACGATTTATGATCAGGGCTTATTAACCTTTGTTTTCCCTTAATAAGGCCGGCTATTAAAGATTTCTTTCTGAGGGGGGGTACGTTCGGGGGGTTTGGTTGATTAGCCATAAAGACCATTTGAAGGGAAGGGGCTGAGCATCTTATGTCCCTGACACACCATTTAGAAGATTGGGTCGTTTTAGATCAGACGTGTTTATTGTTACTCCAAGGGGAAGTGTAATTTGTGAAGTATTCATTTGAACTGTATGTTTTGTAGTAAAGTTGAATCTATAGGTGCATAGTATGATATACAACGTAGATGTAAGGTCTATATCAAAGGTTGTTTCAACACACCCCTAGAGCACACCCCAGGCAATCCCCCAAGCCAATTATGAAAGAAATCCCTCTTTAGCCTTCTCGTAAAGGTTACTCGGGGTGTGTTCCAAAGGTGTGTTGAAACAACCTTTGACTATACAATGTTAAATATATACCCTGGGATTCCAACCACCTGTAAAACAATTGGTGGATTTATATAACCACCATTGCTGAACCCTAAGGGTTTTAATCATCATTTAATCATCGAAATTGGGTCAACCATTATTTTAATGGTGGTTGGAAGCCCAGGATATACCTACTTCAAAAGATATCAAGGTCCAGCCATGGAAGATGGAATTTTCCAGTGACTAAACTCGGGATACCTCACTCACTGAATTACACAACATGTAGGCATGCCCATAGGATCCATGTGTGGTATAGTCACCTACATTTGGTTGATTTTTAAGGTAAATGTAGATGAATATACCGATACCATACATGGATCCTATGGGATGATATGGAAACCAACATCCA
Organism: Breviolum minutum Mf 1.05b.01; assembly: GCA_000507305.1. Classification (NCBI taxonomy): domain Eukaryota; class Dinophyceae; order Suessiales; family Symbiodiniaceae; genus Breviolum; species Breviolum minutum. The sequence goes on from DF239760.1 coordinate 189,546, forward strand.
CATGTATACTCCCGGCTCCCCCCCCCCACACATGCAAATCATCAGCACCCACAAACTGATACGGTACGCTCCAGGAAAAATATAACATGGTACGACTTCTTAAGATCAGATTTAATCTATATACCAGCATCTTCCAAGGGGTTCTGTTTAGATCCAAGGGATGGTGTATGGTCAATCATCCATTCAGCACCCTTTGGAAGATCCAGGTATGTACACAGAAAACAACTTTTTTGGGGGGGATGGTGATTCGTTGTAATTTACACCCGAAATCACTCAAAAGTTGGGAAAACATGTGACCTCAATGAGGGTCCCTTAACCTTCACTTGTTGCAGCTATCCTGGCATGGGGGGGGCATCCCAATGTAAGATAGAACTGTGCATACATATATACGTATATATATAATTGTTTTTGATTATATATAATATTGATATAATATTTTAATTGCGGAATATATAAACTTCTGATTATATGCTGGGTTATGGTCCCCTTTCGTCAAAAGACTTGTTGAATTGGTGCAAAGCACCAATCAGATTTTGCTGCCACGAGGAATATGGCCATTGCTTGGGCCTTTGTTTTGCCTACCTACTGCCATGCTGCTGGCTATTTGACATTTCGCTGAGTGGTTGGGCCGTCACAATGAGGTAAGTGGTGAAGGGCCCAATGCTTAAATGCTTAAACGTTGTTCACGACTTAATTGAGTTGATATCCTAAGAAAGGCAGTATGATTATGCAGGTATAGGTAGAAGTTGGGTACAAACAATGCAGGGAAACTCCCTATTAGTCACAACTCCCAGTGCCTTCGTTGATGGTCGATCATTGCACTCATTGAACGGTTGTCAGCCTTTGCGACTGGTTCAGTGCTGTGTACATTACAAAGTAAAATTTGACACCTCATAACATAACATGTGTTCGAACTGTTGCTTCCCAGTCACAAAGATGAAATCATGTTTTTTTTGCATCAAGATGTAATTTTCCTGGACATTAAAGATATTGAAGAAGGACCAACATGATAATATTTAAAATTTGCATACTTGCAGACATTCGCTGAGTGCTCCCCTTCAGGTCAATGATGTTAGGTACACCATGTCATATCCCAAATTAACGTTACCTGCTTCCAGGGTGAGAACCCGTGGCGTAGTGGTTGGTTAGATTCATTGACAATGCCAATTCATTCCACTCGCGTCTCGCGTGGCGGGAATCCAATGTGATTCACCACCTCAATTTGCATCGTTTTACGACTTTCAGTCTTGCGCCAGAGTAAAGGTCCGAAACTGCTGTTGTTTCCTCAGAATATTTACGTAATATAGTCATTAATACCAAACATAATTGGGGCTTCATATGCTCAGTATGGATATACCTATACTGCCTTATACTATACTTCTTAACCAAAAAAATGCAATTACTCATTTATAGCCACTTTGAACAGGACGAATTTTACATTGAGCGACTTGATGTGATAGTCTTGGATGTGAAACCACATGTCTGACAGCGCTTAGTGGTAGGAAATACATGGAGAAGTCCAATGGCTTCAGCCGAAGGCAATTCAGATTATAGTTTAGGGAATCTAGCTGGAAACAAGAGTTACAACTGGGTCAACTCCAGATTCAAGCCTTTCTGTACACATGGTTGAAGCCACCCTTAGGGAATCTAGACCCTTAGGGAATGGATAGGAATCCCTCCCAAATCCCCCTTCATTCAAATTTGAGAATTATAGTATTTTGCGCTAGCTGATGGATTTCTGAGCTTTGTTAGTACAGGAAGCTACAAATGAATGTCGTGCATCCACTGCTTGCGTAATATGGTCTGATTGTTTTTTAAGTTAGATCATTGGATGATCGGAGATATGCATCATAACTACTCACTCTAGGTTGTACTGGTATCCCTGGGATTCCAACCACCATTAAAACAATGGGTGTTAATATAACCACCATTGCTATCGAAACTGGGTCAACCATTGTTTTAATGGTGGTTGGAATCCCAGGGGTATCATGTTATGGTGATCTTTGTTTACACCGTTGGATGTTGAGACCGGACCTCGTTACAATTTGTTTTTGTCAGACTCGAGTCGAGAAAACATGTTGCCGGCCCTGTGAATTATCAGCATGTTTGATTCACCTCCCTTTTTCTACGGTTGATGACATTTCATGGGATCTATGGAAACACACCTATGAACAGAATCTATACTATATAGTACCCTCACCCCCAAACTGGCATAGCTCATGTAAGAAAAAGGTCATTATAAAAGGAATGAATCGACTTCCAACCATCTTTTTGTTTAGGTGCAAACTTTTAGTTTGCAGGAGTGTTATATTTGCTATCCTCCTTGACCTTACCTGGTGCGTTTTGGCTGACTTTCTGAAGAACATCTAACAGTATCACCAACCCAGTCTCCCCTCAAATTCGCCGTTGTTTTTTATGTTCAAAGGGGTCAACCCGGTTTGCACGGCTTCGGGTTCCGGGTTCACGGCACTTAACGAAAACGCAGCCATTGCGATTTGTGGAACGAAGGCAGGAGAACCAAGCTTTCCAAAATGGGCTATAGATTCCCGAGATTGGGTGGTTTGACAAAGCCCTATAATCTGTACTTTATCGGAAATTATTTCTCGCACGTTGAAGGCGGTGTGCAGTTGTTCTTTGGAAAACTGTTTTTCCTCGAATCAATGTCATAGACTTTCCACCACCCGGTTTTCCAGGTCATGAGGTTTCGTTCACTGCAGCAAGTCATTTTCTGACTCATTGCTTAGATTTGCTTGTTTGGTGCTTGGAAAAACTGACACAACATACTCCTCATCAGCCAATATAGGCTAGAATTCTTGCTTTGGAAGCCACCTGTAGGGTTCATTTGCAAACTACCATTTAATCCCCCCCCCCTTTGGATGTTTTTCCCCACCGAAGTTTTGATTCTTGGACGGATAGAAGTAGTACACGGCAAAGAATTGATGTTACTTCTGTTACTTCCTTTAGTTCAGAAAAGATGTGGATGTGAAGTGACAGAATACAAGTTTGCATGAGTTTATATACTTTGTTTTTGTTACCGTATATATCTTTACACACCAACACTTCAAGATGCTGCATAAGAAGTGGCCATTTGTGTTTTTCCCTGGTTGTGCGCACAGATTTTTTGTAACAACGACGGATAACGACGTCAGGTATTATGCCAACGTCCACTGGGAGACCCAGAGATAGGGATGTTTCACGGAAGGGTTCCACCAGCTTCCAGTCGGGGTGCTGTCCTTGAGAACCCTAAGGGATGTTGAAGGACGACACCCATGAAAAATACGCCAACCAATTAATTCGGCAACCCAAAGATTGAAGGTCCAGGTTGATGTGTTGTTATTGTTTGGTGAGTTGGATAATGTTGTTAAATTGATTGGGAGGTACACTCCGGTAAACTAACATAGCAATGGGAAATCCACCATTTGAAGATGTATATCCTATTAAAAATGGTGGTTTTCCAATGCTATGTTAGTTTACCAGAGGGTATCATGTGTTCCTATATGAAATCAGCGGCACTTAGTAAGACGACACCCTTCTGGTTGAGAAAGTCCTTGGGAATGCCGGGAATGCCCGCAGAGCTTTGGTTTTTATGGACGGATTGTATCATTTTCTTGCATTTTACTCCCCAAAGTTTAACATGGAACCTGAAAATGGCACCCTGGAATAGGAGATTCCTTTTGGCAACCATCATTTTAGGTTCCATGTTTAAGCTGGGGAGGGTAATCCCACTAAAAGTATCTAAAACTTAGAGTTAACTATAAGTTTATAAGTTATAAGCAGGTTACTTGACACTACCTGACAGGTTTTACCCCCCAACAAATATTCCCCAGAAGAAGACTCTTGACAGTTAACAGGAACAACAATTTATAGGGGCATCAGTGAGTAATCAGCCTTGAAAGTACAAAAACTGTGACTTTTGGATCAGATGTTTTTTTTTCTGGCTTTGGTTGGGATGACCATCCCGGTCAAATATGCGTTCTTTTTTTGGCTGAACCAAAACCAACAATCCAGTTTTTGTGTGTTTTTTTTTCTTGTTGGGTGGATGGAAGATGTGTCCCCATTTGACCAAGGTCAATAAGCTGCAAATGTGATAAACTGGGTGGTGGTTTCAAATATTTTTTATGTTTACCCCTGTTTGGGGAAGATTCCCATTTTGACTAATATTTTTGGGATGGGTTGAAACCACCAACTCGTAAAATTATGCAGCCACCAATTCAGCAATGACTTGATTGGACCCAAGTCGTCATTGGCACTTTTTCAATTCCTGAACTTCCCCCTTCCCTCGGAGATGTGGACCAATATTGGTCGAAATTACACCCCGGTAAACTACTGTAAACTAACATGGCAATGGAAAATGGACCCATTGAAGATGTATTTCCTATTGAAAATGGGGATCTTCCAGCCTGCTATGTTAGTTTACCAGAGCGTATATGTTTATACCTTTGACCCTGCCAAAAAAAACAGAACAGAAGAAAATATGATTCTTTTGGTGCAATTGCAAATACCCTCCAGGGAACCCAAATATCCCACCTTGGGAAAAGGAAAATCATCTTCAAAAGTGATTTTGATGGGATATGTTAATCCCCAGGAGGGTAACTACACCCATGTTCATAGTTTGTAGTTGATTAATGTACGTATTTCTATATTTCAAAAAAATAAAACGAGGTGTTCCTCATTGATGAATTGGAAGGGTTAAATCTTGGGGGGGAAAGCACGACCAATTCGCCGAGGCCAAACAGTGCTGTTGGTGAAACTCAGCAAACTCAGCTGTGGTGTGTTGGTGAGGTAAGATGATTCCATTGATGTTGGTAGAATCCCCATATGGGTGTTTCCAAAAATAGTGGTACCCCAAAATGGATGGTTTATAATGGAAAACCCTATTAGAATGGATGATTTAGGGGTTCCCCCATTTTCGGAAACAGCCATATAACTAGGTAGTAGAATCCTATATGTGACCTAAACAACCAGAATTTGTTTTTGTGTTTCTTTTTTTTTCTGACAATGGAAGGGAAGTGTACTTACTTTTTTTGTGGACAGTACAGATGGTCCGAGGACTTTCTACAGTTGATGGAGATACAAATAGTCAAATATCACAGCTTGTGTATATCCTTTGACCCAACTGTGTATGAACAATCAGAATCAGAATATAGTCCAAATCTCTAGTCCTTCACTTTTGATATACAAGTTGTATCCTTTGGTCCTTTGTTGCTTCCTCAAAGGTGCCAGCAGTGCTGTGCCAACTTGTTGAGGTCAGAAATCGATCAAATTCCACTGGCATGTTGTTTGAATTAAGTATCATGAGATGTTCTAGGAGTCACTATTGATTTGTTCATCATATGATGTTATGATGCTTTGAAAGATATTCTGATGTTTCGAAAAAAACACAACTCATGTTGTAGAAATCAATATGTGTTATACTGTATATGTGTGCTATGGGTTGTTTGTGTTTTATATTTGCGTATACTTTATATACTAATATAGCTATGACATGCTATGAGATTGACCACTCGGGTCCATTGAACCCACCTTTCTTGGTTGGCTTGGATCTAAATGTCCATTTTTACGATTTTTTTTGTTTGCTGGCAATCATCATCATCATCATCATCATCATCCCATTTCCTTATAAGGCCTTAGGGATCTTTTTTTTCCAATGATTCCTTGCCTTTTGTATCAATACTATTTGATCTTAAATCGTTTCAATCGTTTGTTGGAGAGTGACCACATCATAGTTCTCGTGGAGAGTACCGTATCAGATGTATCGGTTTGTGGTTTTCCGGCCCGGTGATTAATTCCCTTGTGAAAGGTATTGTTCCTTAGGGGGTATCCCTAGAATCACCAAGTTACCATCAGCTGGTTGACCGTGGTTTCACCTTAGCTTTTGTTATCAACCAACGAGGTCATGGCTGCTTCCACCGGTGGCGAAGTAACCACGGCATTGAATCGTTTCATCACGGTGCTGGTGGTCCGGTGTCCCATGTTGGGAAGGGAGGTGGAGAAGGTGGTTTGATCCTTGTTGATGTCCCATTTGGTGCCTACATGGTGCCAGAGATTCCATATGCGACTCGACATTTTTGCAACAAATAGTACCCTTAGGATCCATGTCTGGTATATTTACCTACATTTACCATAGAAATCAGCTAAATGTGGGTAGTATACCATACATGGATTGTACGGGGTGTATAGTCAGCATGTTTTTTTCAATATGGAAGTAGCTTTATTAGTTGGATGTTGATGAATGTTGGTTCTGCTTTTTGAAAAACGTCGGTTGGAGATTGGATGCCTTACTGTCATGTTATGTGTGTTTCTGCTTTGAAATATGTCCTTCATGTTGACTTCGTGTCTTGTGTTTGTTTTATGCGTATGGTGTTGATCGTTTTCTTTTGTGGTGAGAAGGAAACGGGCCACCAAAAGGGGGGTTCTCTCACTTAAGCAATGAAAAAGAACACCTACTTGTTTATGGTATCGAGGGGATGGAATACTACACAGTTACATGGGGGTTTCCTTAAATGGTGGTACCCCCAAAACACCTCAAAATGATCATTTTTAGTAGGAAAACCCAATGGTTGTTGGGTACCACCATTTTAGGAAAGACCCATATAGGGATTATAACAAGCCATCATGAGGATCCCTATTAAACAACAAGTTTCTAATGGGAAAGTAAGGCCGTTTTTTTTTCGTTGCATTTAGAGTGATACTGTTGATGGAAGAAATCCTGCACCACCCGGGATATTTAAACATGTTTTAATTGATTAATGGGAAAAACTACATATCAACTGGTTAGCCGGATTTCTTCCATCAACAGTACGGTCAAACCTTATAATAAGAAACTTTTCCAAAGCTGCCAGACTCTCGCAGATTTCTTGACGGGCAGAGTACCTTTAAGAAATTTTTCCGGAGCCCAGACTCTCAAAGCACATTTCTAAATCCTAGTGTTTTGCTAGTGTTGCCGACGGCCAGCCGCCTGAAGAGCCACTTGCCCAAAATCCTATTACGCCGCGGTAGGATTTTTTGCCTGGTGCCCTGCTTGTGAAGCCAGGACCCGTGCTCTTGCAACCAAGCCCTCTGAAGAAGCCGCTTGGGGCCGAGTCCTTTTTTCGCCGCTGCCCTGCTCACGCCCTNTATCGCCGCGCGGTAGGAATTTCCTGGGTCGGCCTAGCCTGCCACAGCCGTTGTCCAAATTTGACAAGCCTCCCCCTCCTGGAGCAAGGGGCCAGTCGCCTCCTGGATGAGGCGTTGGGCTTCGGGCTCCACTCCAGGTGTTTTTCAGAAATGTAGAGGTTCGAATCCTCCATCGCGCGGGTGCTTGCGCCTCAGTTTTTGTCTTGGGTCTTGTCGTGCTTTCAAGGGGCAAAGCAAAAAGGGGATAGCTGGCTTGTGGCAGCCAAACGTTCATAGCAACGTTGCTTTTTGATCCTTCGATGTCGGCTCTTCCTATCATTGAGACGCAGAAGTCCCAAAGTATCGGATTGTTCACCCGCCAATAGGGAACGTGAGCTAGGTTTAGACCCCCCATTCAAAACTTCATTTCCGTATAAGTTGGTTTTCACGGGCCAGAGTCTCAGTAATTTACTTAGCCCCTGCTCGAGACTCTAGTTTCTTATCTAATAAGGTTTCTTAACATAAGGGTCAACCGTAGTAAAACCTGTAGCAACTTGCATCTTTTAGACTTCATTACCGTAAACCATTTGAATCTCTACCTCTTAGGGATATCCCGAGCTAGACTTAAATGGCAGCCGGCAGCCTGCTTTTTTTGCCTTTTGGGCGGCAAAAAAAACTTCTCCATCCATAGGCTTGGATAAAGTAACCTTAGTCAGGATTTGCTCTTTCTTGTTAAAACAGGTTGATGGTTGGTTCTTGCCTTTTCCCAAGCTGTTTTTTCCTACTTTTTTGCCATTGAAATTTCAATCATGTCTTGCATGTTAGACACTTAGAGTGTCAATGTGGATGTTTCCAAAAAATAAGTGTACCCCCAAATCTTCCATTTTAATAGGGTTTTCCATTATTTTCACCATCCATTTTGGGGGTTTTCCCTATTTTTGGAAACACCCATGTTTTGTTTAAGTGTGTGTAGGGTGGTTTTCAGCCGGCAAGCCCTCAGGACGGGCATCTAGGACCAAACCTGGAGGAGCCGTTTTTGGTATTTTTTTTCGGTGGAGGAAGCTACCTGGTTTTTTTCTCAAAGCGGAAATGAGATATCAAATGATGCATGGAATTGTTACATACCATAAATGTTAAAAAAAACGACATGTATACATTCGTTTTACATAAATATACAGTGTATAAAGATATACATACACCAATGATTACCTGTACATATGTATATATATATATACATATTAGATATAATGTTTGTTTGTCAAAAGCTCCAAAACCCCCCCACAGTTTTTGATATAATCACAATGTTGATATAGAAACACTGGAGTTAACCAGGTGAAGTATATGAAAATCCGTTCAACAACTCGTGATACATGGGACAACAATCTGTATCAACTGGTTATCCAGTGGGACAATATGACCCGCTGAGACCGGCTGCCGCTGGCGTTGCGAAACTCGCCGCCCGCGATTCGCAACTCAGAGTTCAGATGCTTTTATTTTAAATGCATGTGCACATTGCTTGGCATTACAAACGATATTTTTCAGTTCTCCTCCACAAGGGTCAGATGATTTTTGCAAGGTTTGAAGAAAGCAATTAGCCACACAGCTCAATTGTGGCAACCATGCAAGTTGTAAAGAACCAAGAAACACAACCAGATGCTCCTTTTACCGGGGGGGAAGAAACAAGAACTAGGGAGAATCAGAATCACCCAGATGCTTTTTTCTGGGGTGAAAAAAAGCATCTAAGGAAAATGACCTAGATATATTTTGGCAGACACAAAATCAACTAGAAAACATCGCCCAAATGCATTTTTCTGGTGGTGAAAAAAGCATCTAGGGAAAATCGCCCTGATGCATTTTCTGGTGGTGA